>KZ309549.1:2427-18370 GCA_000376725.2 Ladona fulva
CAAATTCATCCTTATTTTTAGAGATTAAATTCCTGCGATGAAAAACCAAGTCTACACTTTTAGAGGGATAACAGCATGCTCTTTTATATAAAGAAAATCGGAAAGAGTTACGAGAGGGTCTTTTTGTGTAAATGTGAGCTGAATATACCCAATTTTCGGCGTCGTAACGAAAATCACATTTTCAGTTCACATTCGCGGAATTCGCTCATAAAAGTTTTCTTTATATTTTGTGTAATAGAGCAACAAAGGTTGTGTAGAAATACCAAGTTTTGTTTTGCTCAATGTAATACTGCCTGAGATAACGTGTCTCAAAATTCTAATCGATGTCTAACTGTAGAAGGCTGTGGTAGGGGGTCGAACAAATGACTATATCTCAGTAAATATTTCTTCGATGGATGTAAAACTTGGCAGATGTTCATAGAGGATATGAATTTATGTTCACACTAAATTTTATTGAAATCGGTGATGGTTGATCGGGGCACATCTCTAAAATTGGTCAACTTGACATGGAATGCCCCATTATCCTTCGCCGAATTGTCCTCTTCCCAGTTGATCATATATTTTAGTATATTGAATTTTACGTCGATCAAAGTTTGTTATTTCAATTTTCGTTGCATACTACTTTTGATATTTCTTTTTAGTTTTAGGAGTTAACTCATCTGAATTGTTTTATCGAATCTTGTTTAAATCTTTTAAAATTCTAACTTATAAACTCAACATTCATTACTGAATCAACAGAAAGAAAGAGTGAATAATGTATCGAATTATGATTAGAAATTTAAGTAGATGAGTACAGTCATATATTTGTCAGATGAAAAAATAAGTTTATTAAATCATTCCATAGAGCGTTAAGTTTGATCGTTAATTTTTGATCGATCAATTAGGCCTCAGTCAAAGTGACCTATTTCGAACCACAATAGTTTGTTTTCGCGATGAAGCGTCGTAACTTGAGATGAGAATCGAATGGAAGTGTTTACCTTCCTCGGATCACATGACCTTCTCTTCAAAAACGATCAGTTCAATCCATAAGAGGTAGATGATAAAATGAATTATGTCGTACTTGATACATTTCTGACTTATGTGAGTTCTCGCCCATTAAAAATTCTTTTACTTGAATGAATCGGTGTCCTCACGATTGTTCCTTTTACGTAACAGCACAATCCCGTCATTCTGTCGTTTTTGCTTAGGGTTTTGATACAAAGGAAAAATGCAGACATCCATCCTAGGCATCATGGGTTCGATTCTAGGAGGCCCCAAAAACTGTACTTTTCCGTTTAAATGCATTAAGCGCATTTTCAAAAATTCGTTTAGTGTATTTTTCATTAAGATAGAACGTTGAAAATTACCGAGCTAATATAGGATGTAGCCTTCTATCGTATTCCGTAAAGCCTTTTGTCCCAGTAGCCCCAGGTTTGATGCTAGGACAATTCGTAAGGATGAATTTTCATACATTAGTTTAGTGTCATCGATAGAGGATATACATTTCTATCGTATGCCGTAAAGAATGTTGTCCTAGTGGTCACAGGTTCGATGCCAGGACAATTCGGAAGGACGAATTTTCAAAAATTCTTTTAAGGTATTTTCCGTTAAGATACAACGTTGCAATTTACGGAGTCGTTTAAAAATGTTACTTTCTATCGTATAGCCTAATTATTTTTCTCCTAGAGGTTCGATCCAAGGACAATTCGTAAGGATGAATTTTCATAAATTATTTTAGTGTTTTTTTAATTAAGATAGAGCTTTTAAGTTCAACACATCGACAGAAACTGTAGATTTATATCGTATGCCGTAAGAAGCTTGCCCTATTGGTCACAGGTTCGATGCCAGGACACATCTAATTGCTCACATAAGGTATATATAGGAAGTCTTTTTCGAATATTTTTTTCTTGGCACTAACCGAAAAGCGAAATTGCTACGACTCGGCAGTTGAATAGAACTAATGACTCTGGTTCTTAAACAAGTTTAAGTACTTCTAAAATGATCGTTCGTTCGATGCCAGGGCACGTTATTTGCTATTCAATAACGAATGTACAAGAAATTCGGGTAATATTATTAGCTACTATCCGTTTCGATTTTTCCGCGATAGTTAAATGTAAGCCTCTTAGCAGCATCAAAGCCGTTATTAAATTTGCCAAATACCGCACATGCATTGGCGTATGGCAGTGGGTGTTTTATTATCTTACCTATAGATCATTAACCCTTGTGTAGGCACCCGGGTACCCACTAAGGTGTATTTTTGCTTGTACGTTGATTATAAAGAAAGATATCGTCGTTATCTACCTGAATCCCTAGGAAATACTACCATTATAAATACGTTAACTAAATTTACTGCTTAAATAAAAGCAATAAAAGTTCACATACGTCTTGGGGGCACCCGGGGTACCCGGGTACCCACCTGAAATTTCCTTCTCATTTTCTGACACATATGCGTTGGAATTCGTTCCTTGAAAACTTTATTCAATAAATAGACATTTTCTGAATATATTAAAGCCATTTCTATAACAATTGAACGGTTAGAACTTTTACTATGAATAAAAATAGAAAGGTATGTTTCTTACTTCCGTATAATGGCCAGCGTCAGTCACGCGAAATATCGGCTTTTTTGTTACGGAGGCTCAACTTTGGAGTCGTATAAAAGTTAAAGTAGAAATTGCACAAAGAAACAAGTGACAACAACGTTTAGTACGTTCTATCGCGCGTGTAACCATATAGGCTAATCATTTCTGTTTTCATAACATTTGGTATTTATCATAGATGGAACGGAAAAGTGTCAATTTTTACGAGCTGTTTCACGGAGTGCTCTTTTTGAACGTTTGTTCTTCAAATGCTATTACTTCAATCACAAAGATATTTTGATAAAACATTAATACGCTTATTGTTCATTAAAATACGAAGTTTCAGAGTATTTGTGTCAAACGATAAAAAGTTGTTGTCGATTTTGTGACACAACTTTTTCTCGGAAATGGATAGCCGTAGAAGTACAAAATTGGGTTCGTTAGAAAGATTTTGAAATGAGTTTTCACGGTAAATAATTATCGTTCACTACAAGTTAGCGGATTTTTTTATACGAATTTATATTTAACGCCGGGATTCGCAACTGTGCAGCAGTGTTGTCGGATTGCATCTCGAGCTTTTGAACACTCCGTCCCTCAGAGATGCTTTCTTTCTATCGCCATGGACTGCGAAGCTACGCCTAATCATATCAATTACGTTTCGTATTTTTCCTTATTATCTTATCTTATTGATCATCTTTCTTACCCTTATGTTTCGTAGAAACTGAACATCTGTGCTTCAGTGCCAC
The DNA here is from genome assembly GCA_000376725.2 of Ladona fulva. Lineage (NCBI taxonomy): Eukaryota > Metazoa > Arthropoda > Insecta > Odonata > Libellulidae > Ladona > Ladona fulva. The sequence continues at coordinate 5,729 of KZ309549.1, forward strand.
TGCTGGCTTTCTTCTGGTCGCTAAATTACTGAGTGAGCCGAACGCTTCACAGGTTTATGTAGAATACATAAAACATAGTGTCACTTTCTTTTTTCTTAGAATTTTTTCGTACAAAGACTATTTGAAGAACAATAATTTATTGGTAAAATAAGTGCTACATTAAATACTTCGAAGAAATGGAGGAATTATCGAGAGCTGATTTTTTATGGTAAGATACTACTTGCATGTATGATTTATGTAATGGTTTCGTTGAAAAATTCTGGTTTCACTCAGTGTTTCGACAAAAGTTTAAAAGGTTGGATATTCAATTCAGATTGGGAGATTCAGAGAAAAAAGCCTATTTGGCTTTTTTCTCTGAATTTTGGCTGTAACGATTGTTGTGAATAAAAATTCTTCGTAAAAATTATCATTGTTACAGATATTATGCAACATATATTGCCCTATACAAGCTAACGAAAAACTAGCACACAGAGAGTACAGCAATATTATTAAAGCTTAACTGAAGGTGCTCGGGTGAATTTGAGGTGTTAGTACTTTAACTGATTTTTTCAGATAAAACGATGTTATCGCAGCTGAAAAACGAGACAAAGAAAGAGCACGCCTGGAGAGATAGGGTGAAGGGAATTGTTTGACGTTAGGAACTCCCGAAGACTTCAACACGGCAACACCGCTCAACAGTTCCGAATCCCGGCGTTAAATATAAATTCGTATACAAAAATCCGCTAACTTGTAGTGAACGATAATTATTTACCCTGAAAACTCATTTCGAAATCTTTCTAACGAACTCAATTTTGTACTTCTACGGCTATCCATTTCCGAGAAAAAGTTGTTTCACAAAATCGACAACAACTTTTTATCGTTTGACACAAATACTCTGAAACTTCGTATTTTAATGAACAATAAGCGTATTAATATTTTATCAAAATATCTTTGTGATTGAATTAATAGCATTTGAAGAACAAACGTTCAAAAAGAGCACTCCGTGAAACAGCTCGTAAAAATGGGCACTTTTTCCGCTCTATCTATGAAAAATACCAAATGTTATGAAAACAGAAATGATTAGCTTTTATGATTACATGCACGATAGAACGTACTATACGTTGGTGTAAATTGTTTTTTTGTGCAATTTCTACTTTAAATTTTACATGACTTCAAATTTGAGTTTTTAATGAAAAAAAAAGGAATTCAGGCGTCAAGAACCGAAGAATAAACATACCTTTCTGATTTTGTTAATTGTAGATGTTCTAACCGGTCAAATGATATAAAAATGACTTTAATACCTTCATAACATATCTATTTATTGAATAAAATGTTCAGAGAACGAATTCCTTTACAAATCTGTTCAAAAATGAGATCTAAAGAGGTGGGTACCCGGGTACCCCGGGTGCCCAACAACGTAGGTAAAGTCGGGTGCCTACACAATGGTTAATGGTACTTCCGAATAAGGTGTCGTCTTGAAACCAGTCAGATATAGTTAGATTTGTATATCTCCGCAAATTGCCGGTAAAGTATGGCAGGCGGTGTATGGCAGTAAGAGTGTTGCAGTTGGTGTATGGCAGAAGGTGCATGGTAATTGGCGTATAGTAGGCGGTGTATGGCAATCTTTGTATGGATGGTGATTTATGACAGTAGTTGTATGGCGGGCGGTGTATGTCTTAGTTAATATATCTTAAATTAAGCTTGCAATATGCAAGCATCATTTACTCGTATAAGTATGTGCTCATCACACTATTAATACATGAGTTCGATATTACAGCAGTGCAATTTCTAGGATTAGAATATCAGATGGTTATAAATAGTCAATATAATGTTATTAAATAGGGTTAATATTTGGAAGTGGTGGTTTATAGTTACAGACAGATGGAACTTGTGACGTGGTGTACGAATATCAAACCTGTTCCAAATATCATGTTTGAACCATTTTTCTATAGAGTAGGACTATATATAAAGAGACACTTTGAGGATATCGATTCTCGCCTTAGGAGAACTCATGTGAAGAGGAAATGGATCTCAGAATATTTTCGTGCGTCACATCAGATAAAATGGCAGATCGTAAAATTCCGAGGCAGATATAAAATTCTACATTCTTAGAAGGGAGTCCTCCATTAATTTATTTATGTCCCCGCCAAATGCTCGCAGAAATTGTGCCTCTGTGTGAGCGGTCATCTTCCATGTATTGCTTTAAGAAATAAGTATCTCATTTGATAGGAAATGACAGAAACAAAGGAAACCATCACTAAACTGATGCTGAAGCAAAGGAGGGTAGTAGGAGCTCGAGGTCTTTAAAAATAATATTTAAAAGCGGCGTCATGGAAGATTCAGCGAATTACCCCATTAACATCATTGAGCGGAAAAATAATGGAGCATATAATTGTTAGTTCTTTAATGGGCTTTCTCAAAATGCCAAATTTCATAGTTAAGAATCATTACCGTTTTTGAAAGACTCGATCTTGTGAGTCTCAACTGGCATTATTAGTACACGATATCCTGAAATCTGCCAAAAATAAAAGGCAAATAGACGCGGTATTTTTAGATTTTCGGAAGGCATTCGATAAGGTCCCTCATCATAAATTATTCTACACATTAAAATTGCAGAAATCATTGCAGAGGTAATAAATTAGAAAAAGGACTTTCTCTCCGATAGAGAGCAATGCGTAGTATTGGCCGGAATTAGTTCTAACATGATTAAAGTGACCTCGGGCGTCCCGCAGGGTAGTGTAATCGGACCTATTACTGCTTTTAGTGTACATCAATGACCTTAGCAATCTTATTCATAGTAAAGTTAGGATATTTGCGGACGATACGGTAATTTACAGGGATGAATGATTTAGATAAAATCATGAAATGGTGCGATGATTGGCAATTAGAGCTAAATGTAAACAAATGTTCGGTAGAAGAAGAAATTGAAAGAGAAAAAGCCTGCCGCAGCCGGGAATCGAACCCGGGTCTCCCACTTTCCGGGCGGGTGCTCTGTCCTCTTAGCTACCACGACAGAACGATCCCTCCTTCAATTTCGTGGGCTATGATGGACTCGGTTCAAAGCATGTGTACCATGCGTATCTCATCGCTTTTCCAAATGTTCAGTAGTTAACTTCTTCGAAAGAATATCTATCATTAAAGATAATACGTACAATCTCCGTGGGATAAACTTATTAACAGTAGAATCGGTGAAATATATTGGATTGACACTCACATCAGGAATAACTTAACATGGAGTACCTACATCCATAATATATGCGGAAAAGCACTTAAGAAACTTGGCTTCGTTAGGAGAATAGTAGGTTTGAGCGACGAAAAAGTTCGCGAGCGATGTTATTTTGCGTTAGATAGACCTCATCTTGGGTATGTTACCCTGCTGATAAATTTTGTATTCGAGAATAAGAAAAGGTGCAGCGAAAGGCGATACGTTTTGTGAAGAATTGCTACGATAAATCAGTGAGCGTCACTCAGATGCTTCAAGGCGCAAGATCTTTAGAAGTTAGAAGATTTCATCAAAGGATTAATATACCGGATAAATTTAGAGAAAGGACGTTCAGAGATGATGTAGAAGATATAATGCATTCCCCATGCTAAATAAGCCGTTCCGATACTGCGAGAAAGATTGGAGGAATAGATGCTACAACCAAACGATTCAAGAACTCATTTTTTCCGCGATACGTGAAAGTAATCGATTAGGGAAATAGAGTCATGGTGCATGCACCCCCTGCCACACGCCGAAAGGCGGCTTGCAGGGTACTTAAATAGATATAGACAAAATTTTTTAACTTAGAAAAGTTCCTTTTTTATAATCCAATCGAGAGGCAAGGTTTATTGATAATACATGGAGTTCGACCAACTTCTAATTGCTAGCAGGTTCAAAGAAAGTTTTCGAAAATATCAATTGGAACAAAAGTCTTTAAGGAATTGCGACGCAAATGAATTCGTGCTTTTTACAAATAAAAAAGAAAAGTGTTTATGAAATGTGCATGAATTAAGATGAATCAATATTTTCACCACTGATCTTCGATGTATACAATAAAAAGCGACAAATAAAGCAAAAGGAGAAGAAGGCCGATAGAATATAACAATAGTTATCGAAGAGAACACAAGAAAGATGATCTTCTGGAAACGGCATCGGAAGGAAAGATGAAGGGGAGGAATTGTAAATGACGACAGGCAGGCTCAGTGAATTAGGAGGGGATGATTGGATCCACTTTTGGTCCAATTGGTCAACGAACGTATTTTCCGAAGACGGTGGCGAACTATGAGTCGCAAATAAATTGCTAATATAATATATTGGCAATAGAGAGTGCAGAGGAAATGTAGTGAAAATGTGAAAGGGAAATTAACGAAAGAGTGGAAATGGCGAATAAGGCGCTGTGTTAAAAGATTGTTAAAAAGCAAGATAGGCTTGCTAAAGGCGAAATAGTGTGGCTTAAAAAATCATTTTTGATGATATAACATTTCTAAGATGATTTTTGGTGGTTCTGGTGCGCTCCTTTACTTTACTCTGCCATCAGTGGTCGCTCTTATCTTAGCGAAATGCAATGTTTGGAACGTGCAGATTGGGGTACGGACGATTGGGAAGAAAGAAAACAAAGGACTTAAGGGCCGAATTTTTAGACGACTCTCGAGCTACTGAGAAAGTAATCTAATTTTTAATTACCGATTCCCGTTTCACGAAAAGTAATTAAATTCAGACGATCAATTATATTACAACTAGTGGAAGTGGATTACGTAATCTACTTAGATCCGATATGACTACAATTAAGTAAGTACAAATTTAGGGTATTATACTCCTATTTGCGGAACGCAACCATTCTGAATAATGTCGCCCGAGAGGTTCACTACGGCCGAAAAGGATTTACTCATTAATTTAATTGTCGAACACAGAATGATCTTAAAAAACAAAAAGACGGATGCTGTTTCATCTTCGGCAAAAATTAGAAGCTGGATGGAGATAGAAGATAAATTTAATAGCCATGGCTACGTGAATAAAGTAAGTGGAATTATCAAGTCAATGTAATGGTGTACCTAGAATAATTCAAGTAATTTATGAGCTTATATACAATTGAAACGATTTTCCAAGCAATTACATAATCGTTACGTTATTCAGCATGTTTGACTTTAGTGCTAATGTTAGGATACGTATTTTACATTTAAATAGCGACCTTGGAAAACGTTAAGGAAAGCATGGGAAAACATAAAAGCGAGGCGTAAGAGGGAAATTGCGGAAGAATCGCGCCAAAGGATGAGAACTGGAGGTGGGCCATATATTCCACCAAATAAAACAATATCTAACGCGGAGTTAGAAATTGCTATTCCCTCAATTTCCCATTGTGTAGAAAATGCAGGGGATAGCGATATGATTCAGGAAGTGATGTTGGATGTGTCCTCTAGAATGCAAGAAGAACTAAGAGAGGGTATGTATTTTATCAATTTGAGTAATTGAGCAATCACAATATATCATTTCTTTGGTCATTTACTGAGCAACACTGATTCGGACATTTTCATTTTATGCATGGACATGGACATTTTCATATTTCATTAATCGTCATTTTTGAAATGACGATTAATGAATGCAGCTCTCTCAAATGTTGCTCTTCGATGAGAATGATATGTGAGGCTGTGCGTGGGAACAGGAACAACCAGATCAAGCAGACCTTCTTGTACTTCAGGGAGAGGATCTTTAAATTTTATTGCAATTTTGTGCAGAATTGCACACAAGAGAATGGTCTGGACAGTTGTTCTTAATTTTGTTCGTAACTTCATGCTTAGGCAAGGAAATCTTCTTTTCCAAACTCCAAAAGTTCTCTCAACAACATTTCTACTAGAAGCATGAGCAGCATTGTACCTAATAATTTCATGTTTGTATAAAATATTTTATAGCATATTTTAATAGAAGATGATAATTAATCAAGTTGAATTTTAAAACTTATAGAGATTTAAGAAAGTTTACTTATCACCCACCTCTCCTCAGATGGTGTACTTGGACTTGGCAGAGGTGTATAAAGATATGGTAAAAGGGGATATCCACTATCTCCTAAAAGAATACCATTCAGTTCCCCAAATTCTAACTTATTTTTTAGCCTACTGTACAGGTACACATCGTGTACAGATCCAGGCCATCTACAAACAATGCCAAGAATTTCCATGTCTGGACCGACAACAATCTAAAGGAAGGTGATAGCACCAAATGAAAATATTAAATTAGTAGATTGAATAATTGAAATCATTATTCAGATGAGAACAACATAGGTATATCATTACTAATACAAAATATGTTATTCCAAAATCAAAAGTCAGTGCAGTCCATCTATCTGCTCAAATTAAGTTACACATAAGTTTGTCAGTTTAAACATACCACAAATGTTCTTATATATTGATCAAATAATTACCCTTTTTCCTAACATCTTTCAAAGCAATAACTAATTTCACCAATAAACTATTTTTTCACAATATTTCTATTCAACGTTACTGGTATTGTTAATGACCGTGCACCCCTGTACGTTTAATGAAAACCCTCCTTTTCGGTTTCTGTACATCTCTCCAAATTGTCCACCTGGGTTCTGGATTGGGACATGAGTGCAATCTATACACCCAATAACCCCTGGAAATTCTGCTACATTATAGAAGCTTTGCTTAAAATTATCAAAAGCCTGTTGGGTATTGGGGAAGGCTCATGAAGATGGCTCGATATTTCTTGACTAACGGTCTGTAGAAAATGCGTCATTGAAACATATAACATTGAAACATATAACATTGAAACACACATTATACATTCACATTATTGGAGGATAATATTTTGCTTATAGTCTAGAGAACGTATAATCACACCTTTATAATTACAGATACTGTGGACTGACTTACTCCATGTAAATCTCCGCATACTGTCTGAAAGTAGCAACATGAATCATTTCATGGATGAAGCAAAGCAATAACGGTGATTTTTACGAGAATCAGGTGAAAAGTTATAACATTAGCATTCATGACCGCATTTTTACCGAATAGTATTAAAAGGAAATTATAGGATAATTGAAAATTTGTATTTATTTTACTTACTTGAAAACTGCCAGTAGCAAAAAATCTTAATGCTACCAGTAGTTTTATCATTGGCGGCACCGGTAGTCCACGATTATTATCTACATCGTTACCTATCATTGGTAATAAGCGATTTCTAATAACCTCTTTGTTTAATCGGTACCGCTGGAGGAACCTTATGGATGAATACCGATCCATAGGACTACATAAGTCGGTAATGTATCGTCTAGGTATGTAATGTAGGTCTAGCTGACGTAAGAGACTTCGGTGAAGTAATCAACAAATTCTTCAAAATCTTCATCAAAAACCCGATCCATTTTACTCACAAATTACGGGAATAATTAAGATGTTGCGCAAATGTTTACATTTCCTGAATAGATTGAAATAAGTAGAAAAACACATCTACATAAACATCAGAGGGACATACCAAAACCAAATAATAAAATTAATGGATCTAAACGCTAGAAATATATTTCATTGAAATCACGCCAGCCTAATTAGCATTACTAAACCAATTTTTAACAAAACCTCCGAGTTTTAACCTGTAAATTTGAAAGTTAAATTCTCAGACGGCAGCTTCTCTACAGATTTTCCGCCATCTTATTTGTTTACAAAACGATCTATGAGCATTCCGAGTGTACATCCAACGAAACTCATAAGGCGAGTGCATATAGCACTCATTCTGCGACTAAAAATTCGGCGCGAGCACTCAAGTGTTGATTTGTGACGTATTTAGTGTTAGTGGCCACTCGAATGTCGTCTAAAAATTCGGCCCTTAGACTCCATATTTTAAGGTAAATGGGTGAGGACAGGTTGTTGATTAAAAATAGAGAAAAAAAGGACAACTTGCAAGAGTGGCATGGAGTGTGATAGCGATGAATAAAGACCGTGTTTCATTCTGTTCTCATTCAACTGTATGGAGGTTTCTCTATTCTAAGCGAAGAAATGGTTCGATCGAGGCAATAAAAGTATCCCGAGGGACAGTGCAGTGTTGTACTGCAGTAATTAAAATGGAATTCGAGAATTATTAGGAATTACTGCGGCACTGCTCCACGATATGACAAGAAACTGTCTCAAATTAATATTCTGAAAATTTTTCCCATCATTTGTGTATTACATATTTTTCCGATGTTTAGAAAAAAGTAGAGAATAATCGAATTCCTAAAGAATAGAAAAGGCTAAATTGACTCGCAAAGATGCACATTGATGAAAAGCGTGTGAACGGGAGTACTAATCCGAAATTAAAAGTAGTAATTGCGAGAAAGTTAAAAGATGTAGAGAAGGGAGGGACAAATATCATGTGAGGAGGAACAATTGAGAAGAATTGGACGGCGAAATTTACATAAATACATATTAAATTTAAATTTAATACTGAATGGAGGAATAAAATCAGTGGAAAAACTTTTCAGAGGAAACTATTTCACACTTTAATATCTTAGCAAAATCACAACATTAGCCTCAACTCAAGTTAGCCTCAACTCTGTGGATTTTAAATTTAATACATTGGTGTAGACGCCATGAAAGGAATAGAAATTGATGACTTTTTATTCTCGGTATTCACTTTTGTCAATATTCATAAGGAATGACATTTCCTTGATTTTCAAGCATTCTTATCAATTTATTGTAATAAATTAGAAAGATTTTATGCGATTCACAAATTAAAAACCAGAGTTACGACAGGGGCTTTGGGACAAGTTTGAATTATTTCCAAATACTCGATTCAAATAGTATGCAACTACTCTAAGCAAATTTATTTTGATATCAGACAAAATTATTTCTAAATTATAATTATTAATTTGTCTAAAATAATTTTCTTCTCGGAGTTCTCTGGTAAAGGTAGAATTGATTAAATAAAAACTCTGTTTTCGTTGGTTTGACACTATTAACAGACTATTTGATTTGATATTTCTATAGCGTTTATTCGAGAAAATAGTACTAACCTCAAAAATACAAAAATAATTTTATACCGCAAAACTTGTGATTGCCGTTAATATTCAACCAAAAAGCAGCTTAAAAGTGAAAATATCAGCATTACCGCTCAGTTATTTGCTTTTCCAGAAACCGTTCGCAGTGTACCTCCGATAATACTGAAAAACGACGAACTAAAATTTTCAGACGCATTTACATAATTATTCGTATTTAAGAAGTAAGGATACGCTTATCTCAGACGCATTTACAATTTTTCTTTCAGTTCTAAGTTACATTCCTTTATGTAGAAATCAAATTCTAATTAGATTCATAGTTAATTAGGTACGATAAAATAAAAGGCAATTCCGCCTAATTATGTAGGGAATCAAGGCAATCATGAGTGCAAATTTCAATTGGACTCATAATCCGACGTATTCCTTGTGATACGTATGTATATATTCATGCAAGCTTTTACTTTTTTCCGTCGCTATAAACAGTCACGTCTGCACGGACAGCTAATGCAGCGTATGAGGAGGATGGACATGCGCCTCGTTAAATCGATTTCTCTCTACCAAGTTTTATTTTAACTCCGTCGTCACCAATCCAATCAAAGCTCCAAATTTAGGAAAAGGATAGCCGTTAACTAGGGAATGGCACATTTTACCGGCCGCGGTGGTGGAGTAGCTAGCGTGCTAGCGTGCTAGCACGCTCCAAACGCCGAGGTCCCCTGTTCGAATCCCGGGTAGTTGTGTGTGTCCGTCCATTGTTGTTCTTTGAAGTCCGCTATTGTAATATTCCATTAAATGGATGTTTGTCTGTCCGTCCGTCCGTCTGTGCGTACCCCTATTTATCTCAGAAAAGGCTTGACTTAGAGATCTGAAACAAACTGCATTGTGTTTCTACGATGCTGAAACTCCCAGGAAAACTATTCTCATCCCTGTAAAGGCCGGGGTTCGAACCAAGGAGCCAATAATACGTTTCCATAAGAAATGAACATAAATTACGTTTTCATGACTTGCAGAGGCTGTTTCTTGTACAAAATCAAATTAGAAACAATGGTCCTACGAAATTAAGACAAGTGTCACAAGGAAGGAAAATAATCATAGAATCTTATTTTAGTTGTGAATCATTCATATAATTTTGAAGTTACGAGAACTTTGATAAAATACACGGAAAATTCGTAAAATGTTTGGGAAATAAGCAACCCATCCCTTTGACGACCAAGGCAATTGTCGAACATTGATTTCCTAAGTTTTCCCAGAAACTAAAATTGAAACAGCACACAAAGATAGAGAATAAGAAAGGAAAAAACAAAGATTTCATCTCACTTCCAATCGCACAAGTCCTCATTAGCAAATTATAGCGAACTTTTTCAAGGCATGAATTACAACCTGTGAACAGTCTACAAAATTTACTTAAGAATCCTAAAAACGCTATTCCTACAACACACAGAAATCAGGCATTTACCAAATAACTTGCAATGGCTACAGTAATTGTTACATCGGCCAAAGGAAACCAAGAATCGAAACCAAATTCAAAGAACACAGAGCACATTTTGGAAACATTCGATTAAATAAATCATGTGTTGCATTACACATTCAGCAATGCAGGTAGAATACACTTGGAAGATTTAAAACTGTTAAAGCTAGTTCACAGTTATGCCAAACTAGACTTTTACGAGAGTATTTTCATACACAACCAACAATGAACAATGACAGCGGCCTTCGCCCTCATTGTTTACCCTACTCCGTGACGTCACCAAAGACCCAACTATACATACAGCAACACACACGAATCCTAACCTACGCTGCAGTCATATATTCAACGCCAGCAAAATCAACATAAAAACTTTCTACCTGCTACAGTCATTGCATCCATCTGGCCACCACCAACAACAAGCTGGTCTCCCTATCAGAAATCCAAAAGTTTCACAATGTGAAATTGTGAAAAATTTGTGGACAAACTCGTCAAAAAGTTTCATACCTCGCCAATAAAGAGTCTATCTATCTATAACTTAGACGTCTGAAAAACCCATTACTTAATCACATCTGGCATTACGATGTAATTTTAAAAAAGGGGTATCAAAAATATCAAGTAACCAAAATGTATCTTAAATATAAATCAAACTTAAAATACTGATAATCTAATTTGTACTTTAACACTATACTTTTTGTAATTATGATATAAAAATTATTTTTCGTGTGATTGGGTTTAAACAAATGAGAGAGAGAAAATATGAGAAAAATAAAGTAAAACAATGGAAGAGAATAACAAAAAAAGAGAAAGAGAGAGGAAGAAATGGCACCCGGAATTTAAGTCCCCGGAGATTTGGTCCGCTACGATTTGGTCCACGACGATTTGGTCCGCGGCGGCCGCTACGATGAGTTAGTAACGACACGCGATAAATTGGTTATTGTGCAGGGCTGAGATTTCTCATAATTAATTGTTATTGTTGTTGCTGGATAGAATGCAATAGTTTTGTTAGTATTTAACCTTTTGTTAAACAATAATTAGAAGTATGCCTTACTGGAATCGGAGCGTGCAATAGGGGAGGAAAACAGTTATCCGGACGTAAAAATATGACAAAAGTATTGTTTATGTATAAATTAATTGATACGCAAGGAATACGCATCCCGAGATAAATGAGTGTTGTTTCAGAGATAAATATCGAAGAGAGGAAATCGGCATAGATGATTAATTTGAATGGTACTTAGGAAGAGAGACTGCAAATAACCATAGAAATTTACAATAACAAATCTATGTTGCTAAAAGGATATTGTTCATATCGAAATCATTGGGAAAAGAGGTGGAGGGTAGACAATTTCAGGACGGTGACGTTTGCTATAAATCTCCTGGCAGTTACATAAAGATTACTCTAATGGACAAACGGAAATGGTTATTTGTAAGGCGGAGGAGGTGGGGGAGGGAAGAGCATGCTACATATGTGTGTGAATAGGCAGGTAATGGATATCAAACCACTCGTACCCTTGTTCAGATTACGAATAAACAATGCGTAACGCAATAAATATATGTATAATGGAGTTGGTTGGAGGAAGTTGGCGTTTCATTACCCTCATCGCCCTTTCTTATCTGCACTTTATGAGAAATAAACATTAACAAATTTATGAGGCTAAAGTCAATCGTTCATGTCAAAATCCTCGGAAAGAATCTTAACTATATTTCTTCAATGAAAAGGGGAAACAGATTTTAACATATATATTCTGTCAAGATATGACTACTAGAGAATTTTTGCTTATATGCTCCTGGACTTAGTTAATTTATTGCGAGCTTAATGCTCAACGCAGTTGAACAATAGTTACACCTAAATAAAGGTTATTTTATAATTTATTACTGGAATATTTTGGTTGATGGCAACGAAGGACTAAATTTATCGGGAAGAAATATTTAAACCAAGGTACCAAAAAACAGCACTTTTTGCGAATCTCGGCTTTTCCATGCTGTATAAAAATCAATTACAAGGAAACTGCACAACTTACGGCATCACAATCTCATCCAGAGAGACATAAGTGGGATTTCAGCTTTTTCAAATTTTCGAATATGTATTATATTGTTGTTAATCGGCGTAAAAGTTTATAATCTATCTTGTCCTAGAGTTTTGATGTTAGAAAATGTTGATTGCACAGTTACATTCTTAATATTATTAATAACATTTTCCATGATCCGAAAATTTTGAATTTAGGTATATTTTAGATT
>KZ309549.1:28560-38753 GCA_000376725.2 Ladona fulva
GAATTCACATTTGAAAATAACTCGTAAAGGTCCTAATTTTCTCGTACACATTTATTTTTACATACATATTTACATTTATACATTGCTTTTATTTTCATGAAGTAAAGATTAATCCCATTTGGAAGTATCTTTCTGAGTAATGGAATCGGAGGTTTTTTAACTTTATTTCCGATTCCAAAATTTTGGATTTTTTCTTTGAAGTAAATAAATCTAACAGTAACTCAAACTGATGAATTTTTATAATTGAAGGATTCAGGAATGTAATCGGAATCGGAGGTTTAGACGGGAATTATATCGGAATCGGTAAAATTTAGGTTATCGTTCCATCACTAAGAATATTTGAATGCTAATAAGGAAGAGGAAAAGATTGAAGAAATTGACGGTTGCAGAGAAAAGTATTTGATAAGGAATTGGGAACCAAAGAAGGAAATGAAATAAAGACTTGGTTGAGTACATCAAATTCTTGGATGACAGAAAGAGTTGAGGTTTTTAGTTGGGCAATTTTGGGTACGTAAAGATGAAATATTATTTATTTTATTTATTTACTAGTAAAGGCCCCCATCAAGGATGACGGAACTTATTTTTGTTTAAAAATGTATCTGTTATCGTCTATATCTGGTCCTCCTAAGCAAGAAACAGTCCGTCGTAAGATCATAATAACTCAATATATTTCTTACCATTACTTATAGTATTTATTCCAATTTTGTCACGTCGTGAAAGCACACTCTTCGTTCACGACTAAAATAAGAATCTATGATCAATTTCCTTTCTTTTGACACTCGTCTCAATTCCTTAGGACCATTAATTCTAATTTAATTGTGTAGAAGAAACAACCTCAGCAAGTCATGAAAACGTATTTTACGTTCATCTCTAATGGAAACGTATTATGGTCTCCTAAGTTCGAACCCTGACCTTTACAGAGATGAGAATAGTTTTCCATTGGGTTACAGCATTGTAGAAACAAAATGCAGTTTGTTTCAGATCTCCAAGGCAAGCCGTTTCTGAGATAAATAGGAGGACGGACGGACAGACATTTCCTTTATTNCTCGTAACTTCAAAATTATATGAATGATTCACAACTAAAATAAGATTCTATGATTATTTTCCTTCCTTGTGACACTTGTCTTAATTTCGTAGGACCATTGTTTCTAATTTGATTTTGTACAAGAAACAGCCTCTGCAAGTCATGAAAACGTAATTTATGTTCATTTCTTATGGAAACGTATTATTGGCTCCTTGGTTCGAACCCCGGCCTTTACAGGGATGAGAATAGTTTTCCTGGGAGTTTCAGCATCGTAGAAACACAATGCAGTTTGTTTCAGATCTCTAAGTCAAGCCCTTTCTGAGATAAATAGGGGTACGCACAGACGGACGGGTGGACAGACATTTTCTTTATATATATATGATTGCAAATGAAATAAACCTAGCAAGCAATAAAAATAAACTTTAAATGCTTTTCATATACTTTTTCATACTCTCTGAGGCGAACCGCGGATAGGTAGCTGATTATCCGCGCAAGGAAGAGATTCAATAATATACTAATTTTGAAAGTTCGACTACGGATTTAGAGTTGTCTGTAAAAATAGAGCTTTCACATAGTCTGAAGTGGAACCAAGGGCGGTTTGGTAAATAGAAAGTAGTCAATCTACCTATTCAAGACATCACCCAGCCAATTTTCATCAAAACCGGTTGTCATGATGCGATAGCAGACAAACAGGACCTTCAAAAAGAGATGTTTTGCACTACAGACACGGCTCCCGTTTATTAGTTTCATTATATGTATAAATCGATTCGTGGTGTATTGTGATATTTAAGGTAAACAAACATTAAATACAGTGTCCCTGAACATCAAGCCCCAAAGTACAAATATAATCATATCTTAATGTTCTAAATACTCTCCCACTACACCTAAGGAATAAAAACAACATTATAAACTTTTCTGCTATAGTGACCACTACAGTTCCATAAATTAATCAACTGTTTCGATCTATGCAATAAGGGAAAGCATCGCATTTTTAAATTTCTGAAGGAGGGAAGTCGTTTTAACTAATGTTCACCGTTCTACGTATCATAGTCTTTGTCTATTATAGTTTTCAGCATTGGATACTTATTAATCTATACTTTTGTTAAATATTCGATGAACTTTTGTAGCTCTTAAGAGACTTTCAAAAATAAAGAAGAAAGAGTTATACAGCTAACGATAGAAATACGGAAGATTCGAATTCTGCCAGAAAATGACATAATATCTCATTGTTTCCTGCACATAAAACTTCTGTCGACTAACAAAAAATTAAGAAGGAATTGATTTGTCGATGGCAAAGACGCATTTCGGTTACCACTTAATCATAAGCAACCATTGTCCATTTCACAAAATAAGAGATTCCGAAGACAGCACGAATACGTTAGCGAAGAAGAGTGGAACATCACGGTAAAGTAAAAAATGCGACATTTTTGTATAATGGGGAAATATTCCTGGCGTAGATTATTCCGGAAGTAGAGATTTATAAATGAGGAATCGCAGATCGTACTTTCATGAAATTTAATTTGCCACATCTTTAATTGCCTCTTTTAAAGAAAATTCGGAAAAGGGGTCTTTATAAAAATCCTGATTTTTGTCGCAACACAGAGCAAATAGAATAGATCGAAAATGTTCATTTAAAACATAAGTGATAGGTGGGAGAGTGAAAATAGAGCTCTTGATCCTTTTGATTGATTAACGGAAAGGAAAAAAAGAAGCTCGGGTTTTGCGGTGGGAAATCACGAGTGTGTTTGCATTGTGCCATTGATTGATGGCAGCGCATGCGTCCGTGCCAGTATAAAAGGCACTCGTCGAGGTCTAGCGGCAGAAGCAGCATCCGACAGCACCTCCGTGGCAATGGGTGAGCAAAGAAATCATTTATTTCCTCTTTCCATCGAATTGAAGGATATTCCACAGGTTATCAATTGCGAACAGTTTTCGAAATCACGGCGGCAAGGTGATGAAATCGTGTACAATTTGGCCGTTTTTGGATAACTTATTTGTCAGTTTCTGTCAGCAGATCCCGCGAAAAGACGGTCTTGTCGAGGTTTCCTTCCCATCTCTCTTTAGCAATATTTTAGCGCGAGAAGTTTTCCGACCGCGAAACTGAACTTCGTGTGCTTCGTTTCAAAGAGTGAAAACAAATAAACGTATATTTCAGAGGCGATCTTCAAATCCATGTCTTCGTGACTCTCAGTTGCTCATATTTAAAGTCACGATGAAATAGTTCAAATTGCGCGCAGCACTGAGTTGACGTAAGTTCGCCGTTTCTTTGCTTTTGGATTTTGAAGAAAATTTTGCAAAACAATTCATTCAGTTATTCCACAGAGCGAAGTTCCACGAAAAGAACTCATCTTCAATGTCAAAACTTGTTAATTTTTCTCGGTGTTTGGGAGCATGCAATTGTAAATCTAGCGGTAATTATTAATGAAACTGGATACAATTTATTTCATTTTTAATCAGTGCTGCCTTAAAAATCGAACGAGAGCATTTTACCAACTATTATCTTTTGCGTCAGCTCGGGAATATCAAGGGTTTTGTTATCGTTTAATGAATATTTTTAGCTCGAAAAATAATTTACTATTTTTTAAATTAAGTTTTTCTGTAAAGTCAATATTTTCAGGCGTTAGAATGTGGAAGGCCATAGCACAGGAGGGAAAAACGTTATTTTACAAATACTCTGCTTTTGTACTGCACTTGAATAGCGCTCCCAGACATTGCCAATTGAATGTGTGATTGATGATTCTTAAATTTCTCATGTTTAGTTTGGCAAAGGTGCGGAAAATTACGAAGATCTGGTTTTTTTACCATTTCCATCTACTCTCGTGACAATCGGAACTTCTTTGGTCAATATTTCCCGTTTATATTTAAGAAATTCGGGTTTATTCATTTTGTTAGTTATTTTCAGCGATTCGCCACGTACTGAAGACCAATCCTCGCTCCCATTTTACACTCGTTTTATAGATGAATAATCGTGAGAGCAATATTTGTCGAAGCGCTGGATTCGCACTAAATTGCGATTGGAACGGACGGATGCTGGTTTGGTTGTGAATTGAAATAATAATTCCCGAATCTGTTGCTCTTCGATATGACGCTTGCTTTGACGCATTTTGGTTTTTATTTCGAATGGTTAGGTTTGATTTTCCCTAACGTACGCCAACTTGAATCCTTTTGGAGTGGCTTTTTACATGGATATCACCTTCTTGAGCATCTTATAGATGGGATCTTCTCATTGAAATTTGTTCCTAACATTGGTTCATGATGTTTAGCTAATTTAAACTTTTGTCAAAGCTGGTCGAGGCCGACTTATATTCTGTAATTAATTTCATGCAACTTTTCGGACAAAAGTCACGAGAGAGCTGAAAGCTCGAATAACACTTGAGATTGCCGCGGGCGCATTCGAAGAAATGATCCATTCATTCCCTGTGTAACATTTTATTAAACGAACGCAAGTCTTACAGCGTCGACAGCTAAAATTCTAATAAGGACTTACGGATAACGTCTTAAGGATTTAAACTTCATAATCCAAACACTCATTTATTATAAAGACATAATTGAGAATAATTGCGTTCCATTCTTGTATTCGATCTTCTTCTGAAGTCGACTTTTGCGGCGATATTCGATGAAGTGTGTAAGCAACTGCACTATTTAATACATTTTGAGCTTTGAAATAACGAAGGGAAAGAAGGAAACTTAGTTATCTCCTCTAAAATGTCCAAATTTCCATCGCTTCTGATACGTGAGCGAGCAAGTTGAGGAGTAACGATGAGAGCCTTTTACCGTCTCTGGGATAACTGTTATCAAACCAACCTGTTAATGATCAATTTACTGTTAAATATATTTCTACAAGGACCAATCTGAACATATTATATCTTCTCTTATCCTTTATTTCGAGTATTTCGAAGTAAATTTAACATTCGTAAAATAAGACCACTTCCTTGTGATGTCAACTAAACATTCTAGTTTGTCATTTCATTCCAGTTCTTCTCCCACGAAATTTTCTAATGAATCTTAAACGTATCTTTAATTTAGGAAATAACGAGAAAATAATTATAACGCTTTGAGCCAATCGATGAATGAAGGAGCATCTTCGTAAGTTCCGTAAGAAATAGTCACCGTTATAATTACAGTTTAAATATAGATATCTGTTTCGCTTTTAGTAATGTCTGCTTTGAATGACACTTCAATTTACAATTAACAAATGAACGCACATATCTTTTCCCGCAGCATTTAACTATCGTGTAGCATTCCTGGTGCTTCTCCTGTGCCTGGGATCGATGCCCAGCCAAGGGAAACCATCCCATCCAGACCTGGACCCAGTGGACATTTGCATATTCACCTGCGACTACTGTTACAAGGTGGGTCACCATTTTACTCTCAGATACTCGTTGGAATCGCATTTTGAATTATGAAAATGGAATTACCTCCAATAGAGGTGAACTTTCTTAATACCTCGTACTCGGACTCCATTTCACAGCTAAACAATTTCCTTCTCTTTTTAACGTTTAATTTCCATCATTTTAAATGCGCCTCAAATGAAGTTCTGGGAATGAAATCCCAGTGAAAATCTCTGAGTGAAAAGATTTGACAGTTTCCTTGTGATCGATTCGCATCACTTCTTTAACACCGACGTATGTCATTTTTATAGAGTAGACTGCGGAAGTTTTCCGTCGAAATGATATCTTTTATTTTTTCCAGTAAATTCCATTCTGGAAATATAAAGTAAGAAGAAAACATAAAGCTAATCAGCAGCTTAAGTGTAAGTGTAGTAGTTGGTAGATTTTTATTAAAAGTACTTCGACAACTGAGATCATTACGCACGTGAGCACCCACCGGGAATCAAACCCGGGACCGCTTTCACCGAAGTCGAATGCGTTGCCCACTTGGCTATCTGTAGCGTAAGTGTAGTAAGTGTCAGTGCGTAAAGGAAATCTCCCTTTAATTTGATTATAACGAGTCGAAGTTTCTATCGGAATGGGAAGCAGCTTTTCTCGGAAAATATAATCGACCAGATATACCAGTCTTTCGGTATTTCCAATTGGCATACACTTTATCCACTGACTTTGAAGACGATTTTCTCAGCGTTACACTACTCTCCGAGTGGTGGAATTTTGATTTGAACATCGAATATCAGTAAAATTATATAGAATTATTTTCCTAACATTTTTAAGAAATGGGTTCTCTCGTAAGAGAATATTCCGTAGGAGCGAAGAAAAAACCCGTGAGCAATATTGCCGTCAATTACGCCGTGAGTAGATACGCGTGCTGTGGATGGGTTGACGTTGCATTGCTAAAATTGGACAGATTTTGTAAAAGATTGCTACAGCAAATCATTGAGCGTTACTCAGATGCTTCAGGACGCAGGATGGGAATAAAGGCTTAATTTACTTATAAGTTTAGAGACAGTTCGTTCTAAGATGTATGCGCTGATATTATGCGTCCTACATATTACGAGTACATAGGCCGTTCTGATACTTGGAGAATAATTTTCTGCGAACCATATGCGAAAGTAATGGATAAAGAAAGTATAGTCATGGTGCATGCACCTGCCACGTGCCGAAAGGCGTATCGCATGTGAAAATGTAATTTAGGATTTGAAAGAAGAGATGATGCGTTTTATGGGGACACTTCAGGCTGAAAATATTACTCTTCCACGTGCATACATTCGAAAAAGTCAATTTTTGGAAGCGGGAAACCACGAGAATACCGGTTGCAAGGGAGCGAGAAGTTTTGCTGAAGATTCTTGCTATTGTTACTTCGGCATCCTCTGGAAGAGAACCTCAGTAATGCAAACATGTGATCCTTTAAAACTGGATCGATCAATAAATTAGAGGCGATCAAAGAAGTTGCCCTCTTATGCTTCTTATGGAAATTTGCAGTAATGTTCATTAAGTGACTTTGCGGCAATTTTATCCTCTGTTGCGTTATAATACTAACGGAAAGCTCATCCAGAAACATCGACTCCATTGACATTCACCGTTAAAAATTAAACACGGTAGGTATAATTACGATTTCCAACATGTGTGTGGTAAGACTTCTCCAGTGCTTTTGAATGGTCGACGGGTTTAAACACGTGAGACAGTTTATTTTCTGATAATGTCGCTCGATCGAACGCGAAAAGTATTGTTGATAAACTCTTTAAACATTTTTGCAAAAAACTAGTTTAAAAATAAAATGGGTTGAATTTATAAATATTGTATCAATTAAGATATTGAATAAATTAAACGCATAATATCAACTGTGAGTCTTTTATAGAGTAAATGTCATGCTATTTTGATTGAAGTACAATTAAAGTATGTTAATGCTACCTTAGAGAAGTGAACAGGCAACAGAGCATGCTGGACGGAGAACGAGACACGGGGGTAGAAAATACCCCTTAAAAAAGTCGACGAAAGAAGGGAAAAGTCGCTGGATGACAAATCTAAACAGCAGTCGGGCTGATAATAGACATGAACGCAATAAAAACGACAGGAATAGCATGGCAATGTATCTCTGATTTTCTTCAATGAATGATTTGAGTCGTTGTAGACGATACACGAATACATTCCTGCCATTTTAAAAAGATTCATTTTCCTTTTCCAGGGAATGTTTTTGGTGAAGTGCGCAAACGAGTGTCTAGCGCAGGATGGAGAGGTGAGTGGGCTGTGGCACCGGGACTGCCCCTTCTTCGGGAAACCGCTCTATTTCGACTGAAGGAGGCCAAAGTACCAAAGGAAACACTATTCACATTCTACACTCACATGTTAATTGGTGAATAAAGTATTTATTGCAAATACAGCTGGTTTTTCTTTACTCCCCTCAATGGTTTAACAAACGGACGCTTGGACGACGGATGAAAAGACTATTCATTCATACCTCGTCGTTTAGAACTATTCATTTACTACGTAAATGCCTTTTTGCTTTATTCGGGACTCTGGAGCAATTCTTTCTCTGTATGGACTTCATCGATACATCTTCTTTCTCTTAACATTTCACTACTTCTCCAATAATTTCGTCTTCCTACATACATATGTTACTCAAAATTTCAAGAAATACGTATATTGCTCAAAATTCAATACAAACGTATACGACTCGAAATTTTAATACATATTATTCGCAATCACCGAATTCGGTCAATAGGTATCCATTTTCGCAATACCCGAATGAAATTTTCACATAGGCAGATCAATGCAAAAATCTCACTAAATCTCACAGTGAGTACTCAATTTTACGCACTCTTCGAATACCTATTCTGCTCTTAGTCAATAGCTAATTATTATTACTCCTGTGTATCGACGTTGTATCCTGTATTTTTGAGAATACGATGAATTATTTGTGAAATATTCGGAACCTTTGCAGAAAATATTCATTTTTTTTAGACCCTAAATATTTCATACTATTACCGTCAATGAAAATCGCCTTTTCTACGGCATTATAACATGGTGCGATCATAGAGGAATTCATCTGAATTTTTAGCATTTTTGAATGAAATATCACCTAAATTTGACAAATGAGCAGCTTCTCTGAATGTAGTCTTATGCAGGAAAAAATATACTATATTGGTTAAGAAAATAGAGAAGGCGAGTGTATGGGTTATACTTTTAAAATGGTTCGTTTTTCTAAGTAACCAACTGGGCGACGAGATATTCAAGTTTTGTCACTACTTCTTGGATTCCATCAAAAATTTTCAATTAAAAAACCTCCTACACTGTCGGGTGCTAAAATTATGTATATATTGTAGTGTTTTACGCCTGTCACCGGTTCTCTTAATACACCCACCTCTTCTTCCATTTGATGACCTAGCCCCACCTTCCTCTCCTATTGGCTCTAGTTGCATATATATTCCTTGGTTTACTTGCTTTACTCACCTGATGATGAACTAACTCTGGTCGAAACCAGTCATGATAATAAATATACTCCTGTGGAATTTTACTTAGTGAATTTTATTTTCCCAGAACTATTATTGTATGATCCTACGGAATGTGGATAGATATAGAATTTCTCATAGCCAATACGGTTTAAATATGAAGATTTTTTTTCAATATCACCGTACGCTTAATATACAGAGAGACCGTCCATATCAAACCACCTCCCAATTTATCTCAACTAGTCTAGTGAATTTTGTAAGAAAAAGAGAAGGTTGGAAAACGGCTGTATGTGAATTAGAGGTTTAAAAACACTCCGTAAGCCGTCTTTCGGCAAGCGGAACTCGCGCTCAGAGACAAATGGGAAGCTCCGAGTTACCGATTTCTGGGAAGCCCAATGATCGTTTCGGAAGCAAGGCTTCCATCCTCGGGGGGTCTCCACAAAGGAAGTGAATAGGTGAAGTGAGTGGTCGGTCTTTTATCTTTTCTGAAGGTGTGGGGGAGTAAGTGTAGAAACCCAAAACCCCACACACTCCTTCTACCCCACACCTTCACACAGGATAAAGGCTTGACCGCCATCCGAAACGAAGGAGCCCTCACCCTCTTTACAGACGTCACAACAGAAAAACCCCACCCACACCTCCTCCACCAACACTTAATCCCCCCACATCTTAAGAAGTCATGAACCGTAGTGCGTTTCTCGCAGCTGCAGGGAAGAGCCGACGTGGGGGAAGCTCTTTCTTTTACTGCCTCGCAGTTATATTGTCTCTCTTCTTTGGTGAGGAAGCATCCGTTTCCGATTTCAGCGTTTCTCTTTTTTCGTCAATATTTGAAAGTTTTGGTAAGTAATATTTTTCAGTGTATCGATCATAGCATATTTATAGTGTATTTAATAATTCCTTTTAAATTCATCCTTATCTTTATAGATATCTTAACTATTTGTAGTTTATTTAATTTTTCATTATGTTATTTTATAATTTTGAAGGTTATAAACAATTGATATTTCTGAACATTGCATTTCGTTTTGAATACGCTATGTTCTTTACAATTAGGCTCTTTTGTGGAATTTATCTAAGAATACGTGGCAGAACTTAATCCTTTCTGGATTTAGTTTTGTTTTGAAGATTTCTTCTTAAGAAGATTTTTCTCAACCTTTTGTGTTGACGTCAGCAGCTTTGACGACCACAGCAGCTGAAGGTAGTGTTTTCCCATTATTTATTCCTTCATTGCATTGTTAATGCTGTAGTTCTATACATATTATATATTCTTTATTTTATGTAGTTTTAATTAATTTTAATGTAGCTCAGAGATAGATTTTCTCAATCAGGGCC
>KZ309549.1:46146-57502 GCA_000376725.2 Ladona fulva
TATATATAGGATACTAAAGATGAGGCGGAAGGAAGTGCCTCACAGAGCCGCCGATTTTTTTTGCCTTAAAGTCCCGGGTTTGGACACTATGGAATGAAGCGGACTTCCATTCTAGGCATCATGGGTTCGATTCTAGGAGGCCCCAAAAAGGGCCATTTTCCCATAAGAATGCATTGAGAGCATATTCAAAAATTCGTTTAGCGTTTTTAGGATAAAGATAGGACGTTGAAATTTACGGAATCGTTAGAAAATGATTTTATCTTCCGTTTTCCGCGAGAGCTTTATACCTAATGGCTCCAGGTTCGATGCTAGGTACTTGGTGCAAAAGTTTCAAGAAATAATTTAGGGTATTTCTAGGTAAGATAGAACGTCGAAATTCACGTCACCCATAGAGATCAGACACCTCTATAGTATACCTAAAGGGTTTTACGCTGAGGGTCCTTAATTCGATGCTAGAGGTGTTTTTATGTCTGAAGTTCATGAATTAATTTAGGGTATTTTCCGTTAAGTTAGATACTTGAAATTCACGGTGTTGTTAGAAAAGACGATTGTCTATCGTATGCCGTAAAGCCTTTTGCCTTAAAGGCCCAGGTTCGATCCTAGGACCATTCGAATGACCGAATTTTCAAAAATTCGTAACGGTATTTTCCTGGCGGGTAGAAGGTTGAAATTCGTTACATCTATAGAAGATAGGGATTTCTATCGTATGCTGTACGAATATTTGTCCTAATAGACCCAGGTTCGATGCTAGAACAATTCGTATGGACGTATTTTGAAAAATTCGTTTAGGGTAATGTAGTTTGTGGATGGCACTCGGTGTATGGAAGGTGGAGTGTTGCAGGAGGTTGTAGTATACCGTAGTTAATCTCTCTTACATTCAGCTTGCAGTATGCAAGCTACTTTTACTCGTATCTTATATTTCTTTAAAGTACAGTCTGTAAGGTTTAAATCTGTAAAGTAAGTCCTTTACAGATGTTCTGCATCAACGACGGCGGCTAAATATTTTCTAAGTAATTCAGTGATTTCGCACTTTTGCATGTTTTGGATGAGGGATTCTGAATTGATCTGTTGCACTCATTTTTCGGTCATAATTTCAGAATTTCTATAACTTCTCTCTTCAGATTTTGCATTTATACATTATGATATTGTGATTTTACTTACGTAAAATGGGTGTCAATAAGACAAACGAAGAAAGACAGAATGGATGTGAAGTTGTAATAGAGCATCATGATTTCTATTCATGGAGAATATGAGTTTATGTTCACACAAAATGTCATTGAAATCGGTGATGGTCGAGCGGGGCACTTCTCTAAAATGGTTCCACTTGACATGGTATACCCCGGGTATAGTACAAAAAAAATTAGTTTGTACGATTTTAGATTACAATTAATCTGCTATTTGTTACCTGATAGCCTAATGTCTATTCAAAGTAGTCCTAAGCTTAGTTTTACTCATTTTCCAGATTTTCTTAGTCAATTAATAAGTAATAAACGTAAGCAGAAAAGGTCGTGTTGGTTATTCCAAAGGTGTAAGGAAAAACGTGACCACCTACTGCTCTGAACCCGAACTTTGTTTGAGACCCTGTTTCATTGACTACCCCAAGAATTTGTAGTGTTAAGTTTAATATAGTATTTAATTAAGTTTAATATGTATCTTTAGTTTAACNAATTTCTAATGAATATTTACTTCAAAAATATTTTTCTACGTACTGATTCATTATACGATTGGAGAAATAATAATTTCAAGCAGAATTTGATGTAAAAACTTTCTTGTTTTCTAAATTACAGAAGTCAAGGCACCCGTTCAAACAAAACCGGAATAAAGCCAATATTTTCTTTGAAATATGGTATTTTTGTTCTTTCTGGGGTTGTGTTATTAATTAACCTAAAATCAATCACAGTGTTATTTCCGACATTACTTTTACTCAAAACTGAAACGATTTTAACTAAATTTATATTTTTATGCTAATGTTGCAACACAGCAAAGTTTTACCACGCCCTTGATGAGTGGAGGGGATAGTTCCTCCTGTCCTATTGGCTCCCTATATGAAGAGATACCGTCTTCTTTCTCTCTCTAAAGTGCAAACATGTAGTGAATGAACTATAGTTATCAGGAATGGAGGTGGAAGTAGTAGGGGAAGTACCAGAGATGTTGAGAGAGATGCTTCCTTTAATCATTAATAAAGAAGGAGATAGCTCAGAGATTGGAAAGAGGGCCAAACGAATGCTTCAAACCTTGGAGGATGGAAAGGATGTTTGCTGCCTAAAGAAAGCTTTGTACAGGTTGAAACAGGCAGCGCGACAATGGGACTTCAAGATTAGGGAGAAGCTTCGACAACTTGGCCTACTACCTACCTATGGTGAACCGTGTCTTTACCATACGAGGAGAGGCAAGGATATTCTCCTTGTTATCACATATGTGGATGACATTATGATTGCATCTCAAGATGTTGAGTGGATTAATGACATCAGGCACTGTTTATCCTTAGAATCTGAACTAAAAGACCTTGGTGCTCCAAAATATTGTTTGGGATTGGAGATCAACCGTAGTGAGGACAGTATTACCCTATCGCAAGGAGGTTACGTTAGGGAATTGAAAAATTGTCACCCTGCATTTTGAGGGGGCGTGTTGTGATGATTTTATTTTTCTGTGGTGCAAACCGCAGGGTTTATTTTGCTTTTACATTGTTTGTAGTATCTTTTCTGTCTGCATAGTGGGTCAGCATGTTGTGTTCTTTTCCACTTCCGTTTCTGCATGTGATGGTGCAGCAGTAACTATTTGTGCCTAGCCATGCTGAATGTGTATCTATCCTCATAGGACGATGGGATGCATCTCAACAATAAATAGTGTTATTTGAATCATCTCAGTACTCATTTCTGAACGACATCTAATAAAATGTTAATAAATCGCGATCAGATCTCAAAAACACAGATGACTAAAAAACAAAAAATGATTGTATACCACATTTCTGCTGAAAGTTTGATTTTTCTGTGACTCCTGGATATTGTTCCACAAAGGTGTGAAGATGACTGAGTCATAGATTTGGGAAAATTTACTGTGTTTTGATTTGGTTTACGCCAACTCAGATAAAGCAGGAGATCAATATTGACTCTTAATGTATATAATTTTAAAGGCAAATTAAAACTCTTTCGAACCTTGTATAACAAGTCCCATTATAAAGGCGGATCATCAAATGGTAATGCATCAAAGTCCAGGTCTATACTATTTTCAATCGGATATTATTGACTATTGATGGCAGCTGCTTGAATTACGATGTAAACGATGATGCAGTATAGAGTTGTATGAGACAGATTTCTCATAGAAATCTGGTGAGATAGTATATATTCTAGTGAGATAATGAGTCCAGCTGAGGAGGATATCCATTTTGCACCAGAAATTTTATGATTACTGTACAGTTCCAGTTGCCATCAGAGTTGTGCAGCACTTGCAGGGAATATAAGTTATGAACCCACAAATTTAACTACCTTCCATTTTAAGATGTGTAAAGGTGCGTAAGAGTGTAATGCCCTTAAGTACAGATAGTGTCTCAGTGCTTTCAAAGGTTCCCATTTAATTAACCATCTTCATTCAATATCGCAGTATCTTTTACTTAAACATATTCCACTGTGTTAACTCTAGAATATGAAGACTTACTCAGTATTCATTTTTCTTTTTACCATATTTTGTATTATTTTTGTACATCTGTTTTATTACTCTATTATTGTTCACTCAATCAACGCCCTAACTTGGTAATCATTTGCGCTTTTATAAACAATGTTGTATCTCCATTTTCTATTGATCGAGTCACCTCTTTATTACATATTTTTCTAGTTACACTAATTTCCTTAAAAATTTTCAACAAGGCTGTAAGAGTTATCACCATTATCCCATAAATTGGTATTAGTTTTATGGTTGCTCTAAATATCGTAACTTTTGTGGTTTTGGGATTTACCTTTGATTGATGGCTTCATTAGTACAGGAATCTTTGATTTTGTGGTTTTTACATTTCTGGTTTTACAAAATGACTGAAAATCAAAATTTTTATTTGTTATGATCTATTTGTTTTGGGGCATTTTGATTTAATTTTCTACAATAATAATATCCCCTAAATTCTAGTTTTTGGAGCACTGTAAGCAAACCCATGCCCTTGGACGTCCAGGAACTGTAGAAGAAGTGGCAAAAGCTATAGCCTTCTTGGCCTCTGATGATGCTTCCTTTATAACTGGTGCCACATTACCAGTTGATGGTGGGAGAAATGTTATGTGCCCAAGATAACAAGGATGCAAAATTGTATGACATCACAAAAATGTTTTTCTTGATCTACTGTTTGCAAGATTTGAATAGCAGATATAATTTAACATTGTGTGATACTTTTGGCAGTAAACAATGTGCATACCTAAATAAGTGATATGTTTATAAAGTTTCTGCTGGGTAATTACAGCTATTTAATAATGGCAAAATGAGACATTTGAGGTAAAAGCTTAATTGAAAATAATTGTTATAACGATATAATTGCCATATTTATCATTGCATAACACCCACATATTTCCTAATGTTTAGAACTGAAATTCTAATGACATGTTATATGTATGTTTGACTTTTTTATTTCAAATGAATTGAATAAAGAGGAATTTGTTCATCTTTTCATATTTTTTTCAGTTCAATTTTAATGAAATTACTTTTTAAAAGCTATGTAAATGCTACAGTAACTTCTTATAAATTTGTATATTGAGTAATGTAAAATAGTTTGGAGCATCTATCTCTTTATATTAAATTTAATTATCTCAACCAAAATTTCCTTTTTAAAATTATGATATATGTTGTATGCCAATAAATGCGGTAATTTTTTTATTCTAGTTTTAATGGTAACTTTTTATTCTAGTTTTATTCTTACTTAAGTGTTCTGTCTTTCAGTAGGTCCATGTACCCTAATATTCCCTATTCAAAGCCCTTTCCTTTGTTACTTGGTAACTAACCCCACCCTTTGTGTCATCTAACAACTTGTCTTTGCCTTCCCCTCTGTCTTTTCCCTTGCATTTTACCCTCAATTACATTCTTCAGCAGTCCCTCTCCTCTCAGTATTTGACCCACCCATTTCTTCTTTCGGCACTTAATTACTTCAATTAAAACCCTCTCCTCCCCAACCCTTCCTACCACCTCTATGTTTGTTTTTCTATTCGCCCAACTTACCCTTTCCATTCTATACCATACCCACATCTCAAATGCCCACAATCTTTTGATGTCCTCTTTTTGTAAGGTCCATGTTTCACACCCATATAGCAAAACACTCCATATCACGGATTTTACCAATCTTATCCTGATTCCTTCATTGAGACCCTTAGTCATCAATTCCAGTTGCTTCATAAAAGTTTACTTGGCCAATGCTATTGTTTTTCAAACCTCATCTCTACACCTCCCATCCCAAGATAGAACACTACCCAAGTACAAGAATTTGTCCATCTGTTCTAGTTTTTCCCCATCCACCCTGACCATTAACTTAGCCTTCTTTCCCTTAGTAAATATCATTACTTTAGTCTTACTTACATATTCCCTTGCTTTATGATTTAGTACATTTACTAGTATTTGTAAACCCCTTTCACAATTGCACACAATAGCTTTATCATCTGCATATCTTATAAAATGTAGTCAATTTGGTACCTATCCATATCCCCTGGCTTCTTCCATGTGTACCTCTTTCTGTTATGGTGCTGAAAAAGTGTAATTGTGATACAGAGGTTAAAATCTTACAAAAATCTATTAATTTCTGTCCCCTATCATTTCTATTTCCTAGTCCAAACCCTACCACTTCTTCTCCATCTTTGCCTTGCCCAAATACTGCATTCCAGTCCCCCATAACATTAGATTTTTATTGCCTCTAACCCTTCCCATTACTTCTTCTATTTGTTCATAAACAAGTTCTACTTCATCATCACTATGTTCGCTAGTGGGCAAGTACACCTGAACTATCACCGTGTTTACTGGCTCAGCCTTTAGTTCTACTGACATAACCCGGTCGCTTATTAGCTCTGTAGCTATCACGGCTTTTCCCGCTTTCTTGTCTAGCACTACCGCAACTCCCCTCTGGCTAGAATTTCCCCCACTGAAAATTACTCTGACATCATCACTCCAGAAATCACCCCCATCCTTCCATCGCACTTCACATAGCCCTAGTATGTTAATGTTGGACCTCTTCATTTCTACCTTTACATTTTCCAACTTTCCTTTCCTAAGCATTGTCCTAACATTCCAGGTTCCCACCCTTGTTTCCTTGGCCATCTTCTCTCTTCTTTTCTTGTCGTTTCCTGGGTAAGGGTTTCGTGGAATGACGACCGAGATAGCCTTACTCCTATCACTGCCGGGCACGACACTCCCCGTAGAGGGTTGAGTCCCGCTTACGCCACTTACAATATTCTTATATTGGCACATCATGATTGCTTGGGATAAGTGTGGTAGTCGAGGTGGTTTCCCATTGCCTTCCTCAACCTTTCTCTTAACGTGACACCACCATCACCCATAATGGCCGCCCCACTGGGGTACAGACGCCTTTGCAGCCGCCTCACTGAGGTACAGACACTGCGTGGACTACCTTTCGTCAGGCCCCTACCTATTGACCATCCTGGCATGGGTGACCCTACCAGGAACATAGTTCCCGCCAGTTACGCTCTCTAGGTCATAGGAACACGCAAGCCCTTCCACCACGACAAGGTTGTAGTCCAGAGAAGGGATGTATTCCAACAAAAGAGGTTAATTCCTAAAGGTTACATTCGAAGCGCACACCTTTTTTGAGCTCTCTCCATTACATCCGTTCAAAATTGGACGTTTTTCCCCCGGCTTCTTCAACCTTAACTGCCGCCGAAGCTGCCAACATATATTCTTCTACTCTTGGTCATTAGGAACTGTCATCACTTGCCAAAGGGTATCGAAATATCGCGTGTAATTTTAAAATTTACAATAACTGCTATTACTTTAAATTTTATAAGATCCTCTTCGCAAATTTTGGTGAATTATCGATCCTTCCCTGGAATCTTATCGCTACCTGTGAAGCTTAAGGTTTGGTGGCACTGAAGGTGGCTGAATATGGAAAAGCTGGAAAAGGATCTAGGGAGGAGGGGGTGAAAAATTCGCTGGAGGTGGAGGGAGAAATTCGCCAGTCTTTCGTTTTTAGTACTCTTACCCCGGTACCAGTCGGCATGTTCCAGCGCCCTTCTGCTCATGCATAAGTCGGATCCGTCGGATCGGACTGCATTAAAGGCTTACTAAGGTTTTAGGGCTAAAGTTTATTAATACAGTTATATTGGTAACATTGGAAACTCAAGCTCCAGGTCGCTCCATCACGTCCTACAAACCCAAGAGTGGCTTTCCTAATGGGATCTCTTAAGTTCAAAGTTGCTTTAATAACTGGTAAGACAATAAAGCTGAAAGCAAAATCTCCTACCGAAAAAATGTATGTACTAAAC
Source organism: Ladona fulva (assembly GCA_000376725.2). Lineage (NCBI taxonomy): Eukaryota > Metazoa > Arthropoda > Insecta > Odonata > Libellulidae > Ladona > Ladona fulva. The sequence continues at coordinate 53,604 of KZ309549.1, forward strand.
ATCATCCAACTTTTCGGCTAAGGTGCAAGTTCTGGAATCGGGAAAGGAGCTGCCTTACATTTTGCGAAACTTGGATGTCGTTTGTTACTTAGCGGACGAAAGGTGGAAAATTTGAATTTAGTAGCTGAGGAATGTTGTAATTTCGGAGATAACAAGGTTAATATTGCTTTCGACATTTTCGTGAAAATGTTACCTATTTGATTGATATCATTTCTCGTATTTTTACTCTCGATCTTAAGGTGGAGGTATCAATCGGAGACGTTTCAGATTATTCTTATTGCGAAAAATTGATGAAGCAAGCTGTAGATAGTTTTGGGAAGCTTGATGTTTTAGTAAGTAAATTCTACTCTATTCAAAGTAATAAACAACATCAGTGGAATACATTTTTCCAAAATAATTGTGCCAAAAAAAAACAGTGAAGCTTATATTGGAATGAACATTTCCATTAGTAATAATAATGTATACATTCATAATAAATTAATAGCTATCATTTTCCTGAAATTGCACTCAACTTATGATTTCATTAATTGATCAATGTATTAGTGCTTTTTAATTTAAGGGATTAGATACTGTGCATTTTCCTAATTTAAGTAATAAAATTTGCATTTATGATCTAACTCCATAGGTGAATTCTGCGGGTATATTACTTACAGGAGGAATTGAACAGCTTACACTGGAGGATTACAATTATCAAATGAATGTAAATGTAACTTCGATATTTTCATTAACTAAATTAGCTCTACCACACCTAATTGAAACGAAAGGAAATATTGTCAATGTTTCGAGTGTCACAGGCCTGAGAGCAGTAAGTTCAAATTTACCTTAAGTGAAAATTATTCACTTCAATAGAACAAAACTTGTAGTAACGAAACCTGTGGTGAAAATTGACGAAGGCAGGGCTCCTTGATAAAAATCATCTATGGCAGGATTTTCTAGTTTCCAGGCGTTGTTGGATACAATATAAGCAAGGCAGCTGTGGACCATCTCACTAGATCTGTGGCTCTGGAAGCAGCACCTCATGGTGTTAGGATTAACGCTGTTAATCCGGGAGTCATAGTAACTAATTTACATAAACGAGGAGGCATGGATGAAGAAACCTACGTTAAGGTAACATTTACTGTCCATCTCTCCTAATGGTTTACAGAATTCCATTTACCTGGGCTCATGGAGAAACAGTTCGTGTATCGTACATTTTATGTGTTAGAGCATGAGAAGATATCATAGGTCACACTAAATCAAATTCATTTACACTAATATGTGTTTTTAAAATAACTGATGTAGATCGAGATGATAGAGGTAATCTCATTCTTGGGTAAGATGCCCATCATTAACAGTCATAATATTATTTAAGGCTGAAGTAGAAATCAAATAAACTAAACGTCATTGAAAGTCTGTTTACGCATTCATGCAGTTCTTTTGCACTAAGTATTTTGTTCCAGCTCCTTTATACAAAGTTTCTGTCTCAAGTGAATAGAATCTTAAAGCTTTCTTTATGGTACATCCTTTAATTTTATGATGAAACCGAGTGCAGCAGTTGTATGATATGGTTCGTATCTCATTACTGAGTTGAATATAATAGACATGAACCAATTGCGAAGTTTACTGAGTTTAAGGATTATCAAAAGATAACTTAATAGCTTAATCATCTAAAGACATGTTGTAGGATTTGTCAAATATAGTAGCAGTTTATTTACATACAAGAACTGCTGTTTCTTCAAAATTACACATGTTATGGGTTATACTATAACATATATGTTATAGTATAACCCATATATGCTGTAGCAGTTGCATACCAAAGTACAATAATTAGTTAAGTAATTAACTACATATACACATAAGTAAGAAAAACAGCAAATTTCAGGATAAGTAAATTTAATTAAATACAAAAACTATACTAAAAAATATAAAAAGTTGTCTAATCANATATTCTTTATTTCATGTAGTTTTAATTAATTTTAATGTAACTCAGAGATAGATTTTCTCAATCAGGGCCGTCCCGACAACTGGCTGAAGGCCCTAGGCGATAAAATATGTTGTGGACTCAAAGAGCCAACAGAAAAGGAAATCCAGCTGATGTATTAAATAAAAAGTTACGTAAAGGCGAGGAAATCCACCGCTGGAACAATAGAGGTGTCTGCATTCTAAAATGGAAAGACAGGCGTGATGCCCTAATGATCAGCTCTGAATTTGGTACCCTATTTATCGAGGTACCAAACAGAAGAGGGGTCATTAGGAATAAACCGGAAGCAGTTGTTCCTACATGGGTGGTATAGACCTCTGCGACGAGTTATTGTCTTATTATCCTTGTGAACGTAAGAGAATGAAGTGGTACAAAAAACTTGCTATACATACATTTCAATTAATGCTAATAAATATCTTCATACTGTATAATGGGTGGACCATTCCATGTCAAGTGGACCAATTTTAGAGAAGTGCCCCGCTCGAGCATCACCGATTTCAATGAAATTTTGTGTGAACATAAACTCATACTCTCTATGAACATTTGCCAAGTTTTACATCCATCGGTGAAATACTTCCTGAGATATAGTCATTTGTTTGACCGCCTACCACAGCCTTCTACAGTTAGACATCGATTGTTATCAACTTTGAGACACATTATCTCAGGCAGTATTCCGTTGAGGAAAACAAAACTTGGTATTCTTACACGAGCTTTGTTGCTCTATTACACAAATTAATAAGAGAACTTTTATGAGCGAATTCTGAAAGGAAAATTTGAAGAAAAATCGGCCCAAAAGTTATGGCTCGAAAAAATTTAAAGTTTGGCATGTTGTATCTTTTGAAATAAACAAAGGATAAACACGAAACGTTGTGCCTTATAGGCACAAAGTTTCGTGTGTCTTTGTAAAAGAAACTTTATACAAAGTGTTTGAATGAAAAGTTTCATTTTCCTAATGCCGTCCGTTAGTTTAAAAAGTGAGTGTAAATGTTACGAATTTCGTTACGACACCAAAAATAGGGTATGTTCAGCTCACATTTACAAAAAAGAACCTCTCGAAACCTTTCCAAATTATTTTTAAAAGAAAGAGCACGCTGTTATCCCTCTAAAATGTGGACTTAATTTTTCATCGCAGGCATATAATCCCTAAAAATAGGGATGAATGTGATGACGTTGCTATGGCAACATCTTGTACATTAGCATACACGTCTATTGCTGATTTTACATTGTGCCACTTAATTTTCGTTATTTCCTGATTAACTTTGAGTCTTATGACGCCAGGATCGAGTCATTCAGTGAATTACGTTCCTGACACGTATCGGCATGTTATTCGAGTTAGTTATTTCTTCTAAACTGTATTATTCGGAAAGAGGCCATGCCTACCCACATGCCTTGTGTTAGAGGACCACTTTACACTCTTCTAAGGATTACTTGAACTGAACAGCTTAAAGTGCACATCTGTGTTTACAGATGACTTTGGACACACGAGAGAAAAATAAGAAATGCGGAAAAGTATTTCCAGAGCGAGGGGTAACTGTATTTGGCAGCTAAGGTTATTGTAAGCCAGTTCGTTTATATCAGACTTCGGCGGCTAAGGAGTTAACGTGTGTAATTCATTTGTTGTGTGCTGTCTCTTTATATAGACGCTTCTCCGGATATATATATACATATAGGATACTAAAGGCGAGGCAGAAGGAAGTCCTTCACGGGGCCGCCGTTTTTTTTGGCCGTTTATTTAGCATAAGGATGGAACGTTGAAATTTACGGAATCGTTAGAAAATGTTTTTACCTTCTGTTTGCCGCAAGAGCTTTATCCCCAATAGCCCCAGGTTCGATGCTAGGTAAATTCTTAGTGCGAAAGATTCAAGAAATCATTAAGGGTATATCTAGGTAAAATAGAACGTTGAAATTCACGTCATCGATAGAGAATATACACGTCTAT
>KZ309549.1:75599-92546 GCA_000376725.2 Ladona fulva
CCACATTTCAAAGAAAATCTTGACTTTATTCCGGTTTTGTTTGAACGGGTGCCTTTACTTCTGTAATTTAGAAAACAAGAAAGTTTTTATATCAAATTCTGCTTCAAATCATTTTCTTTCCGTTCGTATTATTAATTTGGCAGACACGTTTTTGAGGCAAATATTCATTAGAAATTATTGGAGAGGTCGAGAATTTTTGAGAAAATGTATCGAAGAAAGTAGTCGCCAGCTATCTTTCGTCTTATTTGCTCTGTAAGAAACTTCAGGCAGGAAAGTTTCGGAGAAAATTGTGAATTTATTTTCTGTGAAAATACAAAACCTCGAAGTTGATAAATAACATACGAAAAACAAATTTAATTCGGGGGTTGCGCATAACACGGCGCGTCCCGCGATCGTTTGCCTCGAGAAGGGATGCCTTCTCGTCGTATTTTTGTCAGCATTTCGGACGAAGAGAGAGCTTTTATTTCTTCATCAGGTCATATTTCACTCTATGAAGAAACTATTCTTTTACCAGGTTGACAATTTGGGTTGAATTACCGATTCCTTAACTGCAGAGATTCATATACATCGATCGGTAAACAGCCTACAAAAATCTCTGCCACTTGTTCATTCGATATGTTTGCAATTTGAGCTTTCGACGAAAAAGGAGTAATATAATACACGTTATAAAGAATGAGTGAAACAAGTTATGAAATTTTCACACGGGAAACTTCGCGAGTGGGCTAGAATCTGATATATGTACATCTGATGTATGTACCTGGCCAAGAGACCAATTTTTGTTTCTTTGATCCCAGGATTCGAACATTTTCACAGTAATTCACTATAGAGCATTAATAATTATGCGAGACGATTATCGATGTCTTTTCGCGTGTCATAAATGCCAAATTTATACCAGAAGGATAGATTAAGTACTATAAAATTTTTCATTTTTAGTGCGATAATTTTTTTCAGAGAACCTGGTGTTGCATGTTTTTTCCATCCCTCTTTTTTTCATGGAGCGGCAAAACAGCAATTGAAGTCATAAAATAAAATTTTCAAATTTGGCGAAATTTGCATCTTATCTCTGTCTCTCCTTGAGAAATCCAGTGAGTTATCCGTAAGTATATATATATATATACTATTTAAGAGGGTGACTGTACCGTGAGAGTTATTCTTTTTAGATATTCCCATTCTTATCTGTCCTTGATAGGAGCCGTTTATAGTTATCAGGGNGCTCAAGATGACATAAGAAAGAGGTGACACTCCTCTTTCTATCTTTGATTAATTGAAATGATTATAATTAATATATTGACATGAATAATGATGATTGAAAAGAGGAGAAACCCAACTAGAGTCTAAGCTTGAGGTAGATAATAATGTACCACAGAGGTGTTGATCGAGTAGATCAAAATGTGATATCCAACCCCAAGAAAGAAAGAGATCAATATTTTTCATCAAATGGAGCTGTTTAGAATTTCTTTGTCAGCTATCAAACTGTGGGAGAAAGTATGACCAAGAGTATAGATAAGAATGGATGTAGGAAACTATTGAAGGGAAATATTGCTGGAGTACTTCTTTTAAAGTTTTTGGACCCCCAGCAACACCACACTCCAGTATCTAATAGATACATAGTTCTTTGAAGTGATCCCACCCAGCAACAAAATATTAGGCATGAATAAGCAATTACCTATATGTTTCTAGCGCACTCACAAAAAGATATATTGGGGATAAAAACAAAAGGAAACAAGAGGGCTCCAGGATAGCCAAATGGGCAACACAATCAGTGAAAGCAGTCGTGGTGTTGGCCTATATGCAAAATGACCTCAAAAGCACATTTAACAATATTACTACTAGGAAACAAGATATTTCTACCCTGATAGCAATGCAGCAAGAATATAACAACTTTTTTCATAATGTAGAACAACAGCATATTTGTAAAGTATAAAATCTATATTTGATATCTATGTATAGTCTCAACATTTTTTAGCTTAATAAATTAAATTTATTTTTCAGAAATTAATTATATATCAATTGAAAATATAGCATGTGTCTTGATTATGTGGATTTTCTCAAAAGATTCATCAGGGAAGCAGTTTAGAGAATCAAGATTATTCTGGAAATGGATGATAAAGATAAGATAAACATTTAACATTTCTTTGACTAGTATGGTTTAGATGAGTCTGATGAAGTATGATGTATCACTTGACATACAAATCACTATATTACTCAATGAGTACAGTGCATGAAATCAATGTAGCTGGAAAGCATTAGGAATTGGAAGGCTGCAGTTGTTATTCTAGTGGAACATTGGAATGTGAGTGCAACATAATTATTGGTTGGAAGTAAAATTTCAATCAGTTTATGTATTAGAAGTTAGTTTCACCAAGCAATTGTAAAAATGTTATAGTTATTTCACTGCAATAAGGAAACAAATGTATATTGTAAAAGTTATAGAATTTTAAGTACAAGAGGTATCTCAAGGAAGTTTCACTGTGAATTGCCAACAAAAAAAGTTTTATTTCACAGAGCATAAATTTGGGAGTGAAGAGCAGTTTAAGGCAAAAAAGAAGATGCTCAGATACGCTGATGATGCAGTAATGACTAAGACATTTGCTGCACAATAGCTAACAATCAAGGAGTGCAAAGGAATGTAGGAATTTCCAATTCAAAAAAATCATCATATCTCCTCTGCAAAAAGATGTATCTTAAAGTGAATGGTGTATTCACACATGATACATTGGTGAAGGACGAGAGCTTTGAGAAAAATGCAATGGTATTCATGGAGTTCTAATTGGTAGAAAGCTATAGAAAACAGGGAACAGTTGCTCAAAGGAGGCAAACTAAATTTCTCATAATCTTATATCATCTTAAAAGACTCAAGAAATGGGAAAGAAGATCATGTAGAACAAAGTTTATCCCAGAATTAAGAAGGCTTGCAGGTGCAATTAAATTCAACGAGATTAAAAATAACTAAGTAGAATTTATGAAACAAAGTATTGTGAATTAAGCCACCCAAACCATTTAACCATTTATTTGGCTTACTTCTTAATAATAGATTCATAAATAATCGAAATTAAAGGTAATTTAACAAAGAGATTTGTTAAATAGAATTTTGTAATGAAAGAGGCACATATCTTAATTTACACTTACTTTCATGTGTTGATAGGATTTCAATTTACCTTCTAAAAATTTTCTAGTAAATTACAGCATTTCTGCTTGATTTTGAGGTGATCAAAATTTCAGGACGAAAGATAAATTATTGCTAAGATAAGCTTTCCAAGTGTATGGAAAATTCATCTCTTTAAGCAATATAAACCAAGTACCATATATTTGGGCACATCATGTATGTAGGAGTGGCTTAGTCATTTTCAGTTTCAGTCAAATGTTCAGTTTCAATGTATTTTCATTACATATTTTTTATTTTAGCAAAATATTTTATATATTAATTACATTTAAACATCAAAGTCATACTTTGGACACTTTTTTGGCAACTATGAGGGTAAGGTGAAAATTTCTCAGCCTGACACAGAGATGGCGTTCTAATCACCAAAAATTTATGATCCCTGCCTGGACACACGTGTCATTAATTCATAACACAAGTTTCAACTTGTTAGGTTTTAACGGTTTCTACTTGAGAGAAAAAGTTGAAACTTGTCTAACAAACTAATGACACATGCGCCCAGGCAGGGATCATAAATTTTCGCTGATTGGAATGCCATCTCTGTGTCAGGCAGAAAATTTTCACCTTACCCTCGTATTATTTTCAAGTAAAATAAACTGAATATTATAAAAGGTTTTTCAAAAGTTACCATCTATCTTTCGTAGTATTGGGAATTATGGTATGAATTTGAAGTTTTTATTTGAATATGAAAGATATACATATTGCAAAGAATCTGCTACAAAGAATGTGTGCTCTGCATATCATTTGTTAGTTCCCCTGCTAAGCAAGAGACCTTTTTCAACATACTTTCCAGTATTATGAGAACTATTTTTTGTTCTGCATCAGTAATAAGATGTTAAAATTCTGCTACATCTCTGATTCATCTGCTAGTATACACCTTAGACTCAATGAAATTATAACTATTTGGTCAGTTTCTCACTGGAGATAGCAAAGAATTGTCTACAGACACTTCATAAGACTAAAGAAAAGAGGCTGCCATTGAAATAGTTAGTGACTTTTGGGATACCTTGTATTTTATCATTAAAACTTTTTTTTATTTAAATGCATCTTAGACTCCACCTTACGGTATTTCATTCAAAGATTCCTTTTTATTTTCTTTGTGTGAATATCTACCAATGTTATAGACACACACCTTGACTAGTATGAGCAAGCTACACTGCCAATGGTATCCATTGTTTGATGATTATTCAACAGTTTTGTAAGCTGCAAACTCATTTGGCATTGGAATAAGATTTAACTTGCTGTCTACAGAGCAGAGCTTGCTGTTGCAGAGCAGTGAATGTCTTCAACAGTGAGAACTTCATTTCAACTGCAATGAAGGAGAGTTCCAAATGCAGATTCATCCATTACCCAGTCGTGGTTTACTCAAAAAATGTTAACCTTAAAGCAGACTTAAGCAGATGCTTTTTTCTATCTCAAATTTGTTCCATTTTGAAGCAACAGTTTCTCCACTTATAGCCAAAATGTATTTGATATTTAACTAATTGTAATAACTTTTTCTTTCTCTGCATACTATTAGCTTATTGATTCTTGATCACACTCCTCCAGTAATTCCTTAACATCTTCTTCTAATTTGAGATCATGAGCAGCTGCCACTGTATCCTTCTTCCAATTATAGTTCTTCATTTCCAAACGACATTCTACTTGGAAGCACTTATTCCCATGCCATTGCAATTAGGCCAACTGTAATCAAAACATCAAACTTCTACATCCATACTTAAAAATATGATTAGATTTTTTCCCTTGCTTAGTCATATATATCAGTTGTATAATTTTTTTAGAACTAATTAAGAATAAGGAGTTAACTCATTTAGCATTTGTTAATCACTCAAATTTTTCCTATTCCAGCTGAAAAATCACTTCTGCTAAAAAAATTGAATTGAATTTTGTTGCAGATTCTCCTTCGCCAAATTAACTTAAAAATACAACTGTTATCTAAAATTGAAAATTATTGATAAATAATCTTGATTTTTCTACATACTGTTTCATTTCTCATTTTAATACTTACACTCTAGGTTTAGTGGCTAAGAAAGCAATATGATTAGGAAGAAGATTATAAATGTGTCCCTAAGCCAAATTTGGAGACGAAAAGAAATGCCTTGTGACAAGAAAGTCCTCAGTAGTAGAGGATATAACATAGAAATCAACAAAAATGTTGCGAAATAAAGTCATAAAGGAACTGTACTAACTAGTCTGTGATAATTCCAAAATCGGAGATGGGCCAGTTGATCTACATGAGAATGTGATTCTCAATACCCAAATGAAGATGGTATGCAAATTAGAACAATTTTGGAAAAATCAACACGCCATGCCTCGAAGATTCTCTTTAGAATACTCTATCTGAGAAAAGAGAATTTTGAATTGTAATTATGAATACATGAATTGTATAAAGTTTGAATAGCACAGCTTTTCTAACCAGCTTGAGTTACTTAATACATCTTCAAACATTGGCAACATTGTCTTTAATTACATCAAAGCTATCCTATGCACAGATAAAGGACTTCTATGGAATAAGGTTTTTATTTGTATGACAGAGAAATAAAGAGAAAAGTACATAAACCAGCGATTTTTGTTAAGATTGGGTAGTGGTCATGAAACAAGTCAGGCCAGGGTGTGGTCACTCCGTTGTGATGTTTTTCAACTAACCAGAAAAAATGATAGAGGAAAGCTAAAAGTGAAAGAAACAAGGCAAACTGATAAAGTGTACAAAGCTTTCAGGTTATTTGCTAATTTTTGACAAAGATTCTGAGACATTAAAAAAGGGAAACAGAGAAGATAAACAAAAGAAAAACCAAGATTATGAAGATAGGAGATTGAAATTAATGCTGAGTTGAGTGATAAACTATATTAGAGGTTCAAATATCTTGACAATGTGAAGAATAATAATTGGAAATGACAAATGGAATTCAAAGAAAAAATGGGAATGGTGAAGATGGCATTCAGCAGAATAAAATCTAGAAGCAGCAGATAGAAATAAAGATAGAAAAAAGATGAAAATTTTAAACAAATTGAAATTGAGAACTGGGAATGTAAAACTGCAAGAGAGAGCAAAACGGTAGAATGAGAAAATGTGACAATGCCAAGAACCAATGCAGAATAACCAATAATGATGATGAACACTTAACAAAATATAGTGTTGTGTTTGAAATTTTAGAGTGTAATACATTAATGTATGATATTTAGGAAAAGTTAACCCAATATTCATGCAAGATGTGCTTTGATGGGGAAAACCGAATATCAAATCATGGAAACAGCACATCAAGGAAATTGAAAGGAAGGAAGAACAATAAACTAAGAAATGTTTCATTTACAAGTTCAGTGTCATTTCATTGAACGCAACTGAAAAAGAATTTGAAGACTATTTCCATAGCAAAGTAGAGATCTTCTAGCAGTAAATCCAAGTCTAAAGTCATGTGAATGCAAATACCTTTGATTAATGGCTTAATGCTTGATGGCAAATCAACCTCACCTTTTTGTAATGGAACAGGGCGAGTTGAAGGACTACGATTTGAAGGAATGTAATTTGGAGGAACTACAGCTTTTGGATGTTACCCAAAATAGACAATCAGATGAAGTCTTATACTGTACTGAGAGATCACATACATAAGTTATTTACTTGCTGTTAGTAGTCACTGGCTTCTGAAGATGGATTGAGATCTATTTTCTGAGAAGATACCTTCAATTAGGGGAAAGATTGTGGCATCAGTTGATGCAGGATAGTCTGTCACAGAAGTTGCAAGGCAGTTTGAAAAGCATCAAAATACAGAAATACAGTTTAGATGGCAGAAATACTGGAATAATGACTTAAGAAGTAAAACGCAAATGAATCAGCCTATATGCATGTCAGAACATCGAGATTTGGCAAAGTGTAGCCAAGAAATCTCTTGTAAGGGTTTTGCTTTTGTACAGCAAGCTAGGTTTTGGTAGCAGCCAATGGACCAATAAGAGAAGGGTAGTTGAGGCTGGCCTACAGTGGCCAGGCAGGAAGTTTGGAGGTGCTTAAGAAAGAAGGGAGTGCCGGAGAAATACGTAAGGCTAGTGAAAGAAATGTACCAAGGGGTGAAAACCCAGGTGAGAACAAGTGTTGGCACCACTGAAGGATTCCATGTTGCAGTTGGGCTACATCAAGGTTTAGCGCTTAGTCCTTACCTTTTTGATATAGTAATGGATGTGCTGGTTGAGGAAGTAAGGAGAAATGCACCATGGAACATGTTGTTTGCAGACGATATTGTCCTCTGCGAAACAACATGAGAGAAGCTTGAAAAGACACTGGAAAAATGGAGNTTGTCCTCTGCGAAACAACATGAGAGAAGCTTGAAAATACACTGGAAGAATAGAGAAATGTGCTCTCGGAGAGGGGTATGAGGATCAGCAGAACAAAAACGGAGTACATGCCAACGAGTGAGGAAGAAAGTGTGGCTATAGAACTCCAGGGTGAAAAATTGACATCTATAAGGAAATTTAAATATCCAGGATCGATCGTGGAAGGGGAAGGAGGACTGGATGAGGAAATACAGCACAGAATAACATGTGGGTGGATGAACTGGAGAAAGCTGAGCGGTGTCCTCTGGGACAGAAAAGTTAGCTGTGAGATAAAAGGGAAGTTATATAAGACTGTGGTGAGGCCGGCACTACTTTACGGCTCGGAGACATAGCCTATAACAAAGGCACAGGAAAGGAAAATGTTGTTATTGTTGTTATTTTTCATTAATTCATTTTTTAAATTTTTTGCCACACTTCTGTATATGTTTTCTGCAACTATTTTTGCTATTAAAATTAGCAGCCAAAATATTTTGGCTTTTACAAAGACCAAAACCACCAATGATGACAAGGGCTCATGATACTAAAAGATTATCTGCTGCCATATGCAAACAAAATCGTCCCTGAAGGCAAATAAGTAATATTTGCCCAAGGCAGTAGTCTGGTTCACATGGCATGTGTTACTAAAGATTTATTCCTTAATCATCCGACAATACTAGTTCTTCCCTGGTCTACACGTTCCCCAGATTTTAACCCAATTGAAAATTTATGGGGTACAAACATGCAAGAATAGTTGGCAGCACACTGCTGCATCTTTGGAGCAGCACATTGGGCCTCTCTTGAGCAGTTTGTTAAACCTCATGGATTCCAACTACATCGTGCTGAAGAGGAGATATCACTCATTATCTACTTATTACAAGATTCTCAGTGTTTTATTTATTTTTTTTATTCATTGGGATCCCTTATCTATTCTTTTCCATTTTTATCTGTAGTGGATATAGTAATGTAGAGGGAGATTTAGACATTAGTGGAAGCCTGTCACAAGGGTTAATTCCACAAACTATTTATAGTATTTGAAATTTTTAGAATTAATAAATTTTATGGAAATGCATTTTGATAAGAGAGATAACAAGCAACTGTGCATTAATCTACATAAACAGTAATCCAATGCTAATTGTGACTGTATCTCTCTAATGTTTAGTCAACTCTAGATTTTCTTTATAAAAATTTTGTATTGAAAGCCACATCTCAGCAGTAGTGCAAATGAAACCTCTTTTAATTAAAGTATTTAAGAGAACTGGTAGATTACACTCACAATTTTAGATGATCAAAGCATTAGAAGGATTTTCACTCAAAATTTTAGTAAAAATATTCCTCCTTTGATCCTTGAAATTTCATAAGATTTACATTCAATGATTTAATGTCAATATTTTAAACCAGACATTTTCGTCAATTTCAGAACTAAAAAAAATGATACATCATATAGATCATTATAGTATCTACTAATCCATATTTTATTAGTGAGCTTTTTCCGTTGATCTCTGGATGTTGTTGAATATCTGAAGATATCACAGCATTGCTATACAATTGCTTGGAACAAATAATAGTAAAAGTAAGAAATGCCACATTATGGAAAACAGTTGTAAATATATTGTTTTACATATTTAGCTGCACACACAACTTTTCAGCCATTCAGTTCTTACATTACACTTAACTTAAAACATTTTATCACAAAGTAAAACTTCACAGGGCAGTTTTCGTCCAACTGTGGAAAATCAGAATAGCATCTTCATCTGTTCCGTAACTTTTCCGTGCCTCATCCATCATTTCAAATGACATGACACATATTCCTGAAACATAGTAATAAGTTCATTATCCACTGTCCACACCATGGAATTCTATTAATCATAATTTAATGCACATGTTCAAGTAGGGGCCCCTGGTAACCAAGACCTTTTCATTATAAATTCCTCATATTATGAGATACTCCATTCCAAAATTTCATCAACAGCAATTGCTGTATCTTCCACAACTATTGAACTCTGAATTAACACTTCATGAAGTATTGGAGATTTCCAAGGATGAAGACACAGTGAGTAGTAAAATCCCATCTATAATTAAGAAAGGTCTTGCCACGAGAACGCTAACTCTATTACTGGTAAGTCACCTTCAAGCTGATGAACAAATACGAATTTCTATTAATCCCTTAAATAATGTTCCTTGGATGAACAGATTTATTAATTCCTCCAAAAATTGTTCAGTGTCGATAGACTCAGATAAGTAGTCTAAATACAATGCATTGGAGATTGTCATGCCTAAAGAGTAATATCATGTAAATAAAAACATTATCCTGATCAAAGTCATTTTATTGGAGGGTTTCATTACTGCAATGACTTATACATATGTATCCTCCCAAGAAAGTGCATCAAAGGAATACATCCCCACAAAACAAGAATTCAATACAAACTATCACTGTGACTAATTTATTGATCCTTTGTTTCTGATATTAAATGATTTACGCTTTAACTCTTAAATCATTAATTAATTGTGCAGTACTTACTGGGTTAATTTTGTAATGAGTTGCATTCTTGTGGAAATATGGTACAGTAGTAAAAGAATGTTAGAACAAAACCTATCACAGGCTAACACAGTGAACAAAATTAAGAAATTGATTTTTCGATGCTTAAAAGAAAAAGGCAGATTAAGTTTTGAACATAAAAAATATCCGTTCCATTTTCATGCGGTCACAGACCATCCAACTATATTTAAATTCTAATTTAAGGGAGCTATAGTGTCAGTCTTACTATTAAAAAATAAAATAATTAGAATAAATATTACGTAAATTTCTTGAATTTTCTGTCTTTACTATGACAACCATCATCGTAGTCTCGGATTCATAAACAAATTAGAAAGGAGCTCTTCCCTATGCAATTTCTGTAAGTGTAAGTAGTAATGAAGCATTATATATAGCATCATAAATATTTATAAAGAAATTTTGTTATTAATTGCAATGAGGATGTAAAAGTAATGTGTTTATGCAAAACATTTGTAAAAATATGGGTAACTAATTCTCATTGAGTTGAAACATTGTAACAAATTACATGACAACCTACACTTAGTGAATTGCTGTAGATGTCTAGATTTTCACTAAATAGATGTTTTTATTAAATCGAGGTTTTCAATGACAATAAATTAAATTTATATTTTAACTTGTTCATTGCATCATTACACAATACTCAAATATGTCTAATGAAAATTATAACAAAAACAAATAAAATGTATTGAAACATCGAAAATAAAAGTTGACATGCAAATTTCAATTGACAAAGAAGCTTTCTTGCCATTAAAAATGAAAATTTTGGTAATGAATCATTCTTATGATAAAGAATCAATTTAAAATCATGTATTCTTCTAAAAAATTTGTCATTCCTTCTATAAAACAATTCATTATACAACTTTAATTAAAATGTAATTGAATTTCCATAAAGATTCAAGAATTTTGCATAAATAGATATAATATGTATAATTATAATAGTCCAGCAAACTTGTTTGCTCCCTCTGAAAAGAGTATTGAGCATTTAGAACAAGCAAGGAAATTACTTTTGAAACGTTAGTGCTGTCTACATCAGAAGAACTTTTATATCTTCTCTTAACTTCAAGTGCTTGAACTGATTCACCAGGTTTTGAAATAGATTCTTCTCTTTGTACTATCTCTTCTTCATCTGTTATTCTTCCTCTATATCTTTGGCTTCGAGATTTCTTCCACATCCTCCGGAAGACCAGAGGTTTTCTCAAGGTCATCACATCCAACTAAATCTTCAAAGTCTGCATCCATATCATGTGCAATTTTCATGGTCAACAGGGTCTGGATCAATTTCCATTGTATTATTACAATTGAAGCCAGCTCTAATAAAACAATTTCATATGTTTTGAGTTGTAACTCAATTCCATAAGATTACCCTGAACTATCTTCAATTTCAAATGTTTGCATATCTCTACGTAAGACATTGCTTTCAGCACTAAAGTCTTCCTGAACTTAGCTTTCATGGAATGAATGATGCCCAAATCAAGTGGCTACAGATGACTAGTACAATTCGCTGAGGGAAAAACCACTTCAATATTGCAGAGAAAATTAGTGTCTGGAGGGTGCAGGGCATATTGCACATAATTATCTTAAGTTTTACATGTATATGCTGTCATCCAGGCATTTTCAATAATGGTTTATTTTGAGCATTTTCCTTGGCTATTGACATGTGGGATGTGATTATGTATTTTTTTAACTACTGATATCACTGAAATTTGTAATAAATTCGCCATGTAAATATGGCAGATTTATCACAGATCCATGTTTACAATGCAGATACATGTACATTCAGGTAAATACTGCAGATTTATCTTCTGAGCTATCACTAGTCACAATAGTTACATAATGCATGATGTCGTGGGAATTGGAGTAAAATGCTTCCAGACAAGAAGCACAAATCATTCAACTAATTAAACCTTCTCATATTTACCTAAAGATATCATCAACAACTATTTAAATGCACTAATATAATTTTAAATGAATGAAATTAAATTCAAGGAAAACATGAAACTTCAAAATTATAGAGCCAAAATTAAAAGAGGCTTTATCAGAGTATAAGATACATAGATTATTTCTTCGGATGTTTTGTATATTTTTTATAATACAGAATAAAGTAGATTGTACATCTTCTTGCACTCTTTACTATTCACGTATTTAGATTAATTTCATCTCCATTATTGAAAATTTAACCTTTTAAAAACCGAATAAAAGGGATATTAGTCCACAAGTGAAACAATAACTAAACACAAGTGAAACAATAGAACTAAACACGGATTATACATTAAATCAAGTTTCACTAAATATGGGAAAATAATACATTGTTTATAAATAAATTTGGTTGGGACCTGAAAAAAATTCACTAAATGCAGAAATTTGCTGCATGCGGGAATGTTAAATTGGGTTTCTGCTGTATTTTTGACGAAATTTGTGAAGAGTCATTCCATATCTAGTGGACCATTGGTCCCTGGTCAACCATCATAAATTTCAATGAAATTTTGTGTGAACATTAACTCATTAGTCAAGTTTTACTTCCATCAGAGCAATACTTGCTGAGATATAGTAATTTGTTTGACCCCTTACCACAGCCATCTACAGTACAACATTCAGTTTTTATTTTTGTTTATTATTTTGCATTTATTTTGTTTATTTCCAAAGATATAAAATGCCAAACTTTACATTTTTTCAAGCCATAATTTTTTTGGCAGATTTGGCTTCAAATTTTCTGCATGGAATTCACTCATGAAAGTTTTCTAATTATTTTGTCTAATAGAGCAACAAAATTTATGTAACAGTACCAAGTTTTGTTTCCCTCAACAGAATACTGCCTGAGATAATGTGTCTCAAAGTTGATGAAAACTCAATGTTGTACTGTGAAAGGCTGTGGTAAAGTCAAACAATTGACTATATCTCAGCAAGTATTGCTCCGATGGAAGTAAAACTTGGCCAATGTTCATTGAGAATATGAGTAAATGCTCACACAAGATTTCATTGAAATCTGTGATGGCTGAGCGAGGCACTTCTCTAAAGTTGTTCCACTTGACATGGAATGACTCTGAAGAATTTTAAATTATAATAATGACAATGTTTACTAGTCAAAGATCAAAGTTGACATAGACATCGTCATATTGGTCAAAACAGACATTCAAACATAAAATACATGCATACAGATGGAATAAATCAGATCACATTTAGGAAAATGTAAGAGGTGAGATACTCATTCACTACTATAAAACAACTTGTCAAGTTGGAAACTTTTACAGTTCAGTTTGAAAGAAAAACTTGAGCTCACCTCCTTGAGGCAATCAGGGAGTTTATTGTACAACACAAGTCCGATATGTTGGGGCCCAAGTTGAGTCGTTCTAGTACGTACATAAGGTATGTGCAGGTTACTTGCAATATGTGTGTAATAACTGTGTACATTAATGTTGGCGGTGAACTGTTTGAGATTTTTTTGTGTATAAAGAATAGTTACAAGAATGTATATACAGGGAAGAGTATCTTAAGATAAATGAAAATAGGCCTACTAGGGGCATCAAGCTTTGTCATAAGCCTAATTAACTTCTTTTGCAGCTGAAAATGTTGATTGCATGAGGAGAAGATTCTCAGAACATCACACTGTTAATACAAAATTCCTCAAATCAATAATTCAACATTGAACAATTATTAGCTGAATAAAATGTCTGTAAATATATACATTGAAATCAAAATTACTCCACAATATTAATCAAATATTTATAATTAACGTGGTTGAAAATATATGATGATTTACAGTGGCTTTGACATTGATGTACAAAACCAGGTATGTTGCTATGGCTTTGGATAGCATTTGCAATGTTATTAACCATGCAAGATGAAAATAAATATAACTAAATTTGCCTACTGTAAATGCTTTCACTGGATACGAAAACCTTCATTGCCAGGCATGATATTGTGTCCAGAATTTTAATAAAGAACTTTGTATGTAAGGGATATCAAAACAATATTTCCAATAATAACACATTTATTGACCCTTTTGGATCAAACCTATCCTATTTAATCTACACAACTTCTTCATATTGATTTTTAGTACTTTTGCATTGTTATTTTTGTGGCAATTATGTATGCAACTATACCACTAGAAGACTATATATATGAGCAAATAGATTGACAAGATATTTAATGCACAGCGTCAAGTAAATTAAAGTTGAGAAAG
This sequence comes from Ladona fulva, assembly GCA_000376725.2. NCBI lineage: Eukaryota > Metazoa > Arthropoda > Insecta > Odonata > Libellulidae > Ladona > Ladona fulva. Next base: position 89,796 of record KZ309549.1, read on the forward strand.
GAAACAAATGGGCATCATTTTAACAGTCTAAAAGATTCCCAAGGAGAAACGGACATGAAAAAAGTCAGACGGAACTGGGACTTGAACCCGGGTCTCCCAATTGCCGCTCAGTTGCTCTATCCATTGAGCTATCCAACTAGAATATTTCTCCATGCTGTTTTTTTACAAATGACAAATTGGTCGAATGGGTTGTGAAATGTACATGCTGTTGTAGTCGTGATTTATCTGTTGTAGAATAATTACTTGCGTATCGTAGCAGCTTAAATTGTGAACTAGTAATATTATGTAATTTTAATATGTAAGTCATAGCTTTTTAAATTTTAAGATTGAAGTCATATTCAATTGTATTATGGAACTCTGAGACAAAACGAAAAGCCTCACCGACCCAGTGATTTTTTTGAGTAAAGACACAGACTTTGTCACTACTATAATATTGAAAATAGTATAGTCCTGGACTTTGATGCATCCCCTTCAATAATCTGCCATTAAAATGGGACGTTATACAAAGTTTGAAAGATCATTTCTTTTCTTTTAAATTATATACATTAAGAGTCGATACCATTCTCCTGCTTAATATGAGTCAATGTAAACCAAATCAAAACACGCTAAATTAGCACAAATTCATGACTCAGTCATCTTCACAGCTTTGTGCAACAAGTTGTCACTTAAAAATCAGACTTTTAGTACAAATTTGGTGTCCTAAAGTATAGTCCTTGCTTCCGAGATCCAATCATGATTTATTAACATTTGATGAGCATCTTATTAAAAATACATATATGTTACAAAAGATGAGGCAGAAGGCCTCACAGAGTCGACATTTTTTTTCTGTAAAGTCCCGGGTTTTGACACTAAGGAAATATGCAAACATCCACCCTAGGCATCATGGGTATGATTCACGGAGGCCCCAAAAAGGGTACTTTTCCCAGTTAAATGCATTGAGTGCATTTTCAAAAATTTTAATTCTCTTTCCAGGGTAATTTCGATGAAAATCTATAAAAAATCTTTACTTTTCCGGTAGAAATGATGGATTTCTACATAGTAAGATCAAAATTTTCCTCATTTCGCTGCTCAGAACTTCAAAATCATTAATTTTTTATAGGGACTTACATGCTATTTCCAGGGCAATTTCAATGAAAATCTATAAAAAATTTTTACTTTTTCGGTAAAAAGGATGGATTACTACATAGTAAGATCAAAATTTTCCTCATTTTGCTGCTCAGAACTTCAAAATCATTAATTTTTTATACAGACAAATACTTTTTCCAGGGCAATTTTGATGAAAAGCTATAGTTGGAATATGGTTTTAACTTCCGTTCAGTGTAGAATTTTATCCGTAGTGGCACCAGGTACGATGCTAGGTATATTCTTAAGACACGATGTTCGATGCTAGGACCATTCGTATGAGCGAATTTTCAAAAATATGTTAGGGTATTTCCCAAACAACTTCCATATGTCAAAACTGGTGGAATGCATTGATTGAAAACCTTTTTTTTCATGACCATTGCCATTTTTGACTTATGTGACAACATGGGACAGAATATGGTTGTTCTTCCGAAAGCACTCCATCCTAGTTTTATTCTTCAATTCACTTCATTTATCCTGTTTTTCTCTCCTGTGGTATCCAGTTGTCCCAGGTAAGTGCACTCTAAACAAACATCAAGGGGTACCTCTTGTAGTAGGATTGGCACTTGTGCAGCAACAGAATTATACATTACCTTAGTTTACGATAAGTTTACCCTGAGTTCTATTTTCTGCCCCACCACATTTAGTTCTTAAAGTCTTGATGCTAGATCTTCACCGTTGCTTGCGAAGAGTACTATATCATCTGCGAAATGCAAATGACTGATGGCTCTCCATTGATCCGTAGGCGTCTTTCCTCCCAGTCTAAGGTTTTAAAAACTTCTTCTAGAACGGCTGTAAAAAGAATTGGTGAAAGGCAGTTTCTCTGTTTCTTCATGCAGTATTACAGAGGCCGCGGTGTCCTTGTAGATGCTGCACTAGAGTTGGATGTACTTGACATCTATTCCTTGTTTCCCTAGTGCTTCCAGTGTGGAGGAGGTACTTACCAAGTCAAAGGCCTGGGCATAGTCCACGAAGCAGAGTACTAGTGGCATCTCGTATTCGTTCATTTTGCTGATAATTTCTTGCAGCGTGTGGATGTGGTCTATAGTGCTGAATCCCTTGCGAAATCCAGGCAGTCTCACTGCCGGTTGGTGAACTGAGTGCCACTCTCACTACTTGGCCGGAGATATTGTTGAAGCCTTCTTAGCATGGTTAAACCCTCAGGTTATATCGCCTCCAACCTCCGTTAACACCCCTCCGCCCCGATGAGGCAATGAACTGTGGCAGTGTGAGGAGGGGATATATATATATACGAGTAAAAGTTGCTTGCATACTGCAAGCTTAATGGAAGATACATTAACTAAGGCATTACACACCTTTTGATCCACTCCGCCTTCCATACACCGAGTTTCATGCACCAACTACAAAACGTAAACGAATTATTCAAAATACGTCCATACGATTTGTCCTAGCATCGAACCTGGGTCTATTAGGACAGATATCCTTACGGCATACTATAGAAATCCCCATCTTCTATAGCTGTAGCGAATTTCAACCTTCTACCTGCCCGGGAAATACCGTTACGATTTTTTGAAGATTTGGTCATTCGAATGGTCCTGGGATTGAACCTGAGACTTTAGGGCAAAAGGCTTTACGGCATACGATAGACAATTGTCTATTCTAACAACA
>KZ309549.1:93285-103551 GCA_000376725.2 Ladona fulva
CACTGCCACAGTTCATTGCCTCATCGGGGCGGAGGGGTGTTAACGGAGGTTGGAGGCGATGTATAGCTCAGGTTTAACCATGCTAAGAAGGCTTCAACAATATCTCCGGCCAAATAGTGAGTGGCACTCATTCATTCACCAACCGGCAGTGAGACAGCCTGGTGAATCACTGTCTTTTACCCTCCAGGCGCATATACACTTTATCATGATGAGCTTCTGTAATAGAAATTTATCTGGACGTAAAAGCACCACCCATTCGGATGTCCAGGAGGTGGTGGCATTACAGAGGTCCATCATGAAGAAAAGAAATAACCCCCTACACTTCGAAACCTACAACTGCCAAAGCTTGAAGTGTGAAAAACGACTCCTGGAACTACTCAATGAAGCAGAGAATATAAAATGGGATGTCATTGGACTCAGTGAAGTAAGAAGAAAATCAGAAGAACTTGTTACTCTCAAGGAGGAGCATGTATTCTATTATAGGGGAACAAAAGATGGAAGACTTGGAGGAGTTGGAACATGACAAGGAAGATCACTATTAAATTCATCATGGGCGATTTTAACGCTCTTGTAGGTCAGCAGGAAACAGATGATGCTGTCACAGGAAAACATGGACTAGGACAGAGAAATGAACGAGGTCACCGCCTGGTAGAGTTTGCAGAGTGCACCAATATGTACATAACAAACATATTTCAAGAAGAATCCTACAAGGAAGTGGACTTGGAGAGGTCCTAATGGAGTAAAAAACGAAATAGACTACATATTGGTTAACAAACTCTACCCAGTTACTAATTGTGAGTCTATCAGGAAAAGGAACACGGCTGTTGTAAGACATCTGATTCAGATAATAGCTCCAAATAGCCGTTGTTTGCGTGCAAACTTAATTGTGAAAGAGTTCCCACCAGCGGGGGTTGGGGTTCTCCGTGGTCGCGCTTGTAAGCANGGACAACTGGTTACGACAGGAGAGAAAACAGGATTAATGAAGTGAATCGAAGGATGAAACTAGGCTGGAGTGCCTTCGGAAGAAACGATATATATATATATGGCGTTCGGACGCATTGATCGATCTCCTGAGTTATGTGTGATTTTTTCTGCATATTCCTTGAGGAGATTCTTGCACCCTGCATCTGCGTGTGTGTGATTGCTTGGTGCATCGTTTTGTGATTTATGATTGTGTCTGCGATTCTTTGTTTGGTTTTTATTGCTGTTTTTCTGTTTGCCGTCAAGTAGATTTTTCTTCGTCGGCGAGTGAGGCTGCCGTCCGAGCGAGCGCCCGGTCGGTTACGGCGGAGTGCATTGCAGTCGACGATAATACAGTGTCTCATTCCATTACTTCCAGTTTCAAACCTCAAATGTCTCCCATTACTCTACCATCATCTCTATCACCTTATTCAGCAAGCATCTTTGATGCATCTTCGGAGGCACTAAGGAAGATTTCCCCTGGGTCCTCTCTTCGCAGCATTAGTTCACTTAATGCGTATGATTCTCCTACTTGTGATAATTCGCCTACCACAGTCATCCTCCGTGAGAAGGGTGTGTTGATTACAACTATTAATGAACAATTATCATCAAGTCCCTCATCTTTAGTCACCAGTGGTGTTAATTACGGAACAACAACTGTCACCAGCGATGTTTTCTCATCACCCATTCCTTCGTCTCTTTTGTCCGATGCCGCCCCATCTCACAGGGACTGCGACCTTCTTGAGTCATCCTCTTCGGTCTTTCAGGCTTCCTCATCCTCTCTCCCCTCCTCTCCACCCATGCCTTTTGGGAGTGAGTTATTGTAACTTCCCTTCCTCCTCTTACCAACATTCCTAGCCGTCTTACCTCTCATAAAACGATAAGAAAACAAAAGCCGGCTTCCCTTCTACAGTCACCTGTTTCAACCTTTTCCTCTCCCGCTCTGCCTTCTTCCGCGGATCGTCCGAGCTACGCTCCACGGCCCGAAATTCCGTCACAGGGGAACCTCGACAATCCAAAATCAGAGCACAACGAAGTTCCCCAGATGGAAAAACCATCTTCGCATTTCAACCGAAGAAAATCACCCTACCCAGCAATTGTCCCAATAAGAAAAAAGGGATCATTATTCCATCGCTCCTGAACACCTCAATCCATGTGTACGTCGTAAAAGTGGGTGAACTATTGGTCGGAGGGCAAATGGTTCCCCTTGCAACTAGGCTATCTCACAGTAGGATATGCATTTATTTGCAAAGCGAAGAGTTGGTCTCGGCCTTCATGGAACGGCACTGCGGAATTAATATTAACGATTCCTGGTTAGAGGGGAGGAGAATGGTCACCACAGTGGAAAAATTATTCCTTAGCAACGTACCACCGGAAGTTGCAGATGGGGACTTAGCTGAGATTCTCAGTCAGGCAGTCCGCGTAGTCTCTCCTTTCTACCAACTTTCACTGGGTATAAAGCAGGATGGATTTAACCATGTCAGATCCTGGAAGAGGATGGTATATATAGTGAGGCGAGAGGGTGTAATCCTTCCCGACAGTTTTATAGTCGAAATAGATAACAATTCCCATCGTATATTTCTGACTTTGGACGATCAAAAATGTTTTCATTGTCGTCAGGAGGGGCATAACTCCAAAGAATGACCTATACTGAACGTGAATGGATCTCTTGACACTCAGCACCAGAAAAAGCGCCAAGAAGACAAACTTCCTGCACCAAATTCAATACCTGTGATATTACAGTAATAATACCTGTGATATTACAGTAATAATAATAATTACAGTAATATTAGTAACAATACCAGTCTCTTCGTCATTGCCACCATTAAGTTCCACATTATCCGTCACCTCAGAACCCGCAAATCATCCTCCTGCAATTCTTCCTCCTTTGATTTGTCAGCCTACATCCCCTACACCTCAACCCTCAATACCTCACTCCTCCTCTACCAGTCCCCCAACTTTGGCTTCTCTTGCTGCGAAGGTATGTGAGGCACTTGTCCTTCCAGATACCCCTACCAACGTCTTACATGATTCGCAAAACAGTACTGCCCCTTATAGTCAAGTCAAATTAGACACAAAAAAGGGCTCGACCTTGCAAAAGGTCATGTAGTTCTGATTTTTTAATATGTTGTTCGGACCTATGTGGGTACTAACATACCAATTTTGCAAGATCGAAAGACTTGTGCAGTTTGCGCTATTCCAAAAAAACAACTTTTTTTTGCACTTTTTTCCGTTTTTTCTCAATATCTCCTAAATTATGCGTCCTACAGAAAAAGTTAATCAATTGTGTATTAACGTACATAAAATATCCTACATTTTAAGTCCACATTCAACTCCGTACGTCCAGAACTTTCCGAGATATGACTCTTCAAATATTGGCCATTTTTTACAAAAAATGAAAAATTTTCGTTTTAGTCTTGTATCTTGCCAAATAACTTGAGAAATACTCATTGCACAGGAAATTTATAAGAAATGAATTTATAGCATATTTATTATCCTTTCATATAAAGTCAAAATGACGCTCGTAGACCCAATAGTTCCTTCGAAAATGGCATAGAAGTAAAATTTTGCAAAAGTGGATTTCTGAAAAAAAAACAAATACTACAATTTTAGCAGAACAAACATCAAAGATATGCTAAGGAAATTAGTTATTAGTAACTTTTGCATGTTTTTGTTGTTGGTGTTGTTGTTACTTTGATTGCCATCCCCTCAAGGACGAAGGAGATTTAAATCACTCTTACTCTACGGTCGGAGGATATTTAAATGGACAAGGACATTTTCAGGTGCTGCGAAGTAAAAATTTAATACTTAGCATTCATAAATCCGAAGCACTTCAAAATTTAAATATGTTCTACTGAAGGATTAGTTATATTTCGTTATTTTTTCGTTCATCTACATTGCGTAATTTGTAATGCAAAACCTTATGATTGTAAACTTCGATCATTTCATCGATGTTTGCTGCGATTTTTAACGCCGATACAACCATATAATGCCTCATTGCGTCCATTTACCACATACTATCATCGTATTCTCATGCTCAAGCTAAAGTGGTTCCTCATCTTATCCTGCTGACCCAGTGAAATTATGCCTGCGGTCCGACTGCTCGATGAACCGAAGGCATCTTTTGCTTCATTTTTTCTCAAAACAAAGTATCACCATCAGAAATGTTTACAGAACACTCCTCGACGCTTCGTAAAGGCAGTCAAAGGCAGATAGGGTATTTCTGCAGTTGAGAATAAGAGAGAGAGAGAGAAATACCCTATCTGCTTTTGACTGAAGAAAAATGCTAATATTTCAGTAAAATCTGCTGAAATTATCTCTACTGGCCATGCATTGGGTGTGATCATACTGCTTCTAGACTCGACCACTTCTACGACTCCAGATCTTTGGTCGACAAAGTCCAGAGTATCGATACCTCTCTATCCTTTTCGGATCACAGAGCTGTCATCTTTATTTAGTAGAAGGCTGCGGTAGGGGGTCAAACAAATGACTATATCTCACCAAATATTACATCGATGGATGTAAAACTTGGGAAATGTTTATAGAAGATATCAAGTTATGTTCACACAAAATTTCGTTGAAATCGGTGATGGTCGAGCGGGGACCGTTGGTCCACTTGACATGGAATGGCCCGTATGGTAAAACCGCTGTGGTGTCATTTAGTTTATTACTAAAGCGTGCAGCACAGTGTTCTACCCCTGGTGCGTTGTGGGGAAATTTTTCCCCCAGTTATTTCTATTTAAAAATCAACTTTTAAATTTCGAGCAAGTGAACCGACCAAGTGTCTCGCCCACCCGAAAGTTTCGCCGCTCGGGCTCGAGCCCGGTCGGATGCGGCAGATTTTTTCTGCAAAGAAAAGAGTTCTATTAACGAGGTATTATCCGTAACATCATCATCACCATCGACACCTACCATGTCTGGAGCGGCGGGAGATGTCTGTTCGCAGCAGTTTCTAACACCTGGAAGATTGAATCGTGCGACTAGTGAAGACCTTCTCAACTCGCCATCCACCGTCTTGAGGAGGGAAAAGGGAGTCGTCATAGCGACTACTAGCATCTCTTCTGCCACATCCTCCACGGCCATCCCCACTAGCAGATTATCCATCACAGATAATAATATAACGAAATCCCTTACCGATTCAAGTGTGAAAACCGTTATTCGTCCAATAGGACCGCAGTTGTCTTCAAATTTCCCGTCAACGCAGTCTGTTACGGTGACCTTGACGACTAACACCTCCCCCTCGGCCCGGGCTTTACAGTCGATTACGACGGCCTCCGAAATGCCAACCGCCCCTGCTAATCTTAAGAATTCCAAAGTTTTAACCCCAACCCATCTTCCACCGAAAACAACTTATGCCGGAATCACAGCAGGACCGACGCAACGTAAGGACTCAGCTGTAGAAAGCACGGACAACGATCTCGGCAAAATCAAGAAAATTATTCCTCTAGCAACAGGTCCCTGCAGGAAATTAGGAATCCTAATGCAGGCCTTGCCATCGACTCCACTTAGCGACTATGTCATTGCGTTGGCCGATTTGATAGGAGGAAGCAACATGACGCACGCCACCCGGCTATCGAACGGCAGAATATGCATATACCTGAAAGACGAAGACTCTCTTAATAAATTCATGACGAATCACGGGGNATATATATATATACGAGTAAAAGTTGCTTGCATACTGCAAGCTTAATGGAAGATAGTTTAACTATGGCATTACATACCACCTGCAACAGTCCGCCTTCCATACACCGAGTTCCATGCACCAACTACAATAACCTAAACGAATTATTCATAATACGTGCATATGAAATGTCCTAGCATCGAACCTGGGTCTATGAGGACAATTTTTTTTACAGCGTACCATAGAAATCCCTATCTTCTATAGATGTAGCGAATTTCAACATTCTACCTGACCGGTAAATCCCGTAATGAATTTTTGAAAATTCGGTCATTCAAATAGTCCAGGGATCGAACCTGAGCCTTTAGGGCAAAAACCTTTACGGCATACGATAGACAATCATCAATTCTAACAACACCGTGAATTGCAAGTTTCTATCATAACGGAAAATACCCTTAATGAATTCATGAACTTCAGACAGAAAAACTGCCCTAGCATCGAACTAAGTACCTTCAGGGTAAAAACCTCTAGATATACTATAGCGGTGTTTGCTCTCTATCGATGACGTGAATTTGAACGTTCTCTCTGACCTAGAAATACCCTAAATGATTTCTTGAAACTTTTGCGCTAAGTACGTAGCATCGAACCTGGGGCCATTAGGTATAAAGCTCTTGCGGGAAACGGAAGATAAAATCATTTTCTAACGATTCCGTAAATTTCAACGTTGTATCTATATGCTAAATACGCTAAACGAATTTTTGAAAATGCGCTTAATGCATTCTTATGGAAAAATGGCCGTTTTTGGGGACTCCTAGAATCGAACCCATGATGCCTAGGGTGGATGTCCGCTTTTTTCCTAGGTGTCCAAACCCAGCACTGTACGGCAAAAAAATCGGCGGCTCCGTGAGGCACTTCCTTCTGCCTCGTCTTTAGTATCCTATATGTATATCTATATATATCCAGAGAAGCGTCTATATAAAGAGACGAGTAAAAGTTGCTTGCATACTGCAAGCTTAATGTAAGATAGATTAACTAAGGCATTACACACTACCTGCAACACTCCGCCTTCCATACACCGAGTTCCATGCACCAACTACAAAACGTAAACGAATTATTCAAAATACGTCCATACGATTTGTCCTAGCATCGAACCTGGGTCTATTAGGACAGATATCCTTACGGCATACGATAGAAATCCCTATCTTCTATAGATGTAGCGAATTTCAACCTTCTACCTGCCCGGGAAATACCGTTACGAATTTTTGAAAATTTGGTCATTCGAATGGTCCTGGGATCGAACCTGGGCCTTTAGGGCAAAAAGCTTTACGGCATACGATAGACAATCATCTATTCTAACAACACCGTGAATTGCATGTTTCTATCTTAACGGAAAATACCCTAAATGAATTCATGAACTTCAGACAGAAAAACTGCCCTAGCATCGAACTAAGGACCCTCAGGGTAAAATCCTTTAGGTATACTATAGAGGTGTTTGATCTCTATCGATGACGTGAATTTCAACGTTCTATCTTACCTAGAAATACCCTAAATGATTTTTTGAAAGTTTTGCACCAAGTACCTAGCATCGAACCTGGGGCCATTAGGTATAAAGCTCTTGCGGGAAACGGAAGATAAAATCATTTTCTAACGATTCCGTAAATTTCAACGTTCTATCTTTACGCTAAGTACGCTAAATGAATTTTTGAAAATGCGCTCAATGCATTCTTATGGGAAAGTGGCCGTTTTTGGGGCCCCCTAGAATCGAACCCATGATGCGTAGAATGGAAGTCCGCTTTTTTCCTAGATGTCCAAACCCGGGACTGTACGGCAAAAAAATCGGCGGCTCCGTGAGGCACTTCCTTCTGCCTCGTCTTTAGTATCCTATATGTATATCTATATATATCCAGAGAAGTGTCTATAGAAAGAGATATATGTATGTATGTATATATATTTACACACACATATACATGAGGGTAAGGTGAAAATTTTATACTACTGAGTCTTGCTGATGATTTTTGTCTAATTTTTTTTATTCTTTTATGTTTTAGTATTATTTATTATTATGTGTGTGCAGTGTATGGGACCCTGCAGAAAAAGTTTGTACTCGGGAATTAGAAAAAGTACAGCAAAAGATAATACGTTTTGTAAAGAATTGTTACGACAAGTCACTGAGTGCTATGCAAATGCTTCAGGACATGAGATGGGAATCTTTGGAAGATAGAAGGCTTAAACAAAATACAAATCTACTTAATAAATTCAGAGAAATCAGAGAAATAGATGCTAGAACAAGCCGTTTAAAAAATCCATTTTTTCCACGAGTGATACATGAAACCGGTCAACTAGTGAAGTAGAGTCATGGTGCTTGCACCCCCTGCCACACGCCAAAAGGCGGCTTGCTGGGTACTTATGCAGATGTAGATGAATGATCGTAGGTTCGACACTAGGTCAGTGAAAAGGATTCCAAGGATTTCAAAATAAATTTAAATGTTCTAAAGCCTTATCTAAGGAGCACACATCTGGTCCCCCAAATGCTCTGAGAGATAACAGCCTCTTTCTCTCACCCATAGGGGATGGTTGAAATAAGATTAGCAATTGACATAAACAGATTGTCATCTTTTCTTCATTAGCAGCAGATGACACTTAGGCATTGCATGCTTCTAATTTAATGTGCTTCATAATATGAATTTTGCTTGAAACTAAAGAAATAGTTAAGAATGGAGGAAACAAAATATAAATGACGACAATATCAAGTAATATGGCCATTGATTCTAAGCCATGCTTTTCTACATGGGAATTACTTTGAGGTGTACCAATAGCCTTATTTAAACAGCCCACATAGAGATAGGTGACCTCAACACAGCAATCTATCACTGGAAACCTGGATGTTTCCTAGGGGCCAATGTGGATTTTGACAGAATCTTAGCTATTTTTAAGTTTTAGCTCACCAGGGATATTAAAATTCCGCTTTAGCTAAATTTATCATCTTAAATAGAACAAGTTTGATAGATAGGCTTAAAGTTTGCATACAAGTTTACAAGTTTGATAGATAAGGATAAACCTCAGCGATTTGTATGTCGCCACACACTGCTAGTGGTGTATGGCAGGATGTGTGTTTATTCTTTACCTAATCTACCCTATGTGGTATTTTCCAAAATGGTATTGTCTTGAAACCCAAACCATAGACTTAGAATAATAAGTTGTCTCAAGCAGAGGCAGGTGTATGGCAGGGGGTGTATTAATGCCTTATTTAATAGACCCTATTTGCTACTTCCAAATATGGTGTCACCTTCAAATCCAACGCATGGATTTAGATTTGTAAATCTAAAACCAAATCAAATTTAAATCCATACATTGGGTTTAAAGGTGACAACATACTGGGAAGTACCAAACGAAAAATTAAGTAAGGCATTAATACACCCTCTGCCATACACCACTGGCTGTTTGCAGCAACTTACAGATCTAAATCTATTCTTTGGGTTTGAAGACAACACCTTATTGAGAAATACCATACATGGTAGATTATGTAAGGTATTAATACACCCCTTGCCATATGCCACTGGCTGTTTGCGGTGACTTACAAATCCTAATCTATCCATTGGGTTTTAAGACGATGCCATGTATGGAAATACCAATTATGTATGTATTATGTGTATCTTAGGTAATACCTTGCTTCAAATTGTTGGCAAGTATGAAACCCTGTAACAGTAGTAGTAGTAGTATTGTTAAAAGTGCTTCGACAGCTTAGGTCATTTCGCACGTAGGCCCCTACCGGGAATTGAACCCGGGACCGCTTTCATTGAAGTCGAACGCGTCCCTGTAACACAGCAACTCACATTAGAATCAATTTTTGCCCTCTGCCAGATATATTTCCTCTTGCTATTCATTAAGATGATTGTGCTACTATGCAGAATTAGGTGGCCTGACTTATCGGACTATACATTCTGCAGTGCACTTGTTACTAGAGCTGTGTTCTAATAATCCTGTCCTTATAAAAATTACAAAGAAATTAAAGAAAAAAGCACTTTTCATAACTAAAATACTAAACCGATCAAATGATTGAAAAAGTAGTGTCTAAATTGGCAAAAGAATATGATACTGGATGACAAAGAGATTGTAATATAATTAAGCTGAAAAGTGAGCTGATGAAGTTTGCTGTACCTTATGACCATGGTTTTGGTCCATCAAGTAGCTCTTACAGTAACAGATGAAGAGTTGTAGTATTAAAAATAGTTCAGCTCTACATAAATGTTTTGCTGGATTACAAGGGGGAAAATGGTTTGATTATTGTGATATCATAGCATCCAGAAAAATAAGAACTGATATAAAATAATATAATTAAATTAAGTAAACAGTTAAAAATATACTTTATACTTCAGAGACTCACAATAAAAAAATGTTTTCTATTAGATTGATAATCACTTCTATGTTAATTTAAACATTTACTTTTTATTAAACCTGACACCAATTTTTTGTCATTCATACAATCGAGTATGTATGCATTTTGAATCATTTTGCAACATTCAATAGAAAGTATATTGATAACCTGTTTAAGACTTCATTAGTCTACTCTCTATTCTGTTATCTATTTGGTATATGCAGTATAAATTTCAGCATTCAGTGAGTTCACAATAAAACCATTTAAATTGAGCATTTCAGAGAAATGCTACATATTTAAATAAATGGAGAGA
>KZ309550.1:0-15850 GCA_000376725.2 Ladona fulva
GACAAGCGTTTCCTGTCTAGCTTCTACCGTCTTGCGCTGAGCGTATCGCGTAGCACGTCTATTGCTGGACTTAATCCAGCGTATCGCGTTTTTACTTTCGTGTAATGTATCTACTGTCTCCCGTCCAGCCTCTACTGTGCAAGTGTATGGCGACACGGCTCTTTCGCGTAGCGTGTAACTCGAATTTCCCGTACGGTATAGTTTTGTCGCCGTGGGCTTTCTAAATAATGGGGAATAAACACATAGAGGAAAAAATATCACCCATCACATACACCAAACACCATCAAAGAAACAACAGTTTGGTGTATGTGATGGGTGATATTATTTGTAGCCATCAGCGGTTTTTCCTTTGATACATAGAGGAAAGGAAATGCATTTATAGTACCGTTTTCACCAACCTCAAATGCCCGTATATTATCCCCTAAGGTACTAAGTATTTGTAGCAACCATTCAATATTCTGGACTGCCTACCTGCCTAAATTATGCTAGCATATATACCGTCAAACAGTAAAATTTACAGTATCTGGCGAGGTGGTTAGGAAATGAATCGGGTAAGATATTAACGAACTGTAATAATGATGAGAAGGTAGCATTCTTTTACTTTTTCCCGTGATGAAGCTTCCCGTGCTCTGTTATCTATCTCCACTATCTAGTCTAGCGACTCGGGTCTTGCGGCTATCGTCTAGGGTTAGACGTCTTGCATTTGGTGCCTTTCGTCTCGCATCCAGCGTTTAGCCTATCGCATTTAGTATCTTGCATGTATTGGTTTGCTGCTTAGCGGTTAGCGTTCGCCTACTATCTTTTTAACTATCGTGTATGTCCTAGCGCATTGTGTTTAGTGTCTGGAAAATCGTAATGAGACTTAATTGAGATTTTCAATTAGATGGAGATCTATGTTCGATTATCGGTAATATTAGGTTCTATTATAGGCTTTCGTGGTCCAATATGTGGAGTAATCCGCACACTGCAAAGCCCGGCTGAACCTGAGGAAGACCAGAATGTCTTTGGGTGTGGAGGTGGAGATACAGTTTCACCCTGCTCGGAATCACCTGGAACCGCCAACGGCCGCCGTTCGGATAGGGCGGTTCTGGAGGAGGAACTTGTAGAGACCATCTGCTGTTGGGAACCCAGGCTGTCCTCAATGTCGCTTAGAGGATGGGTTTGTGCCATTAACCTATTCGTGGCACCCAGACTCTGGTATGTATGACGCTCCAGACATACAATCAGTCTTCAGGGCGTTGGTTGAGGTGCAGAGGATGCTCGTGGACTCCGTGTGGGTGGGGAGGACACACGTGGTCAATCCCACAATCTTAGCGGCCCCGTTTCTAAACGGGGGACTGGTGCTTGTGGATCTGAAAAATAAGATCTCGACCTTCTGATTTAATTTGGCACAGAGTTTACTGGGGCTGGACGAAGGACGTTAATTGTCTTGGAGGTTGCTGGCCGCCTCCGTTCTGGGAAGGGAAGGATGACGGCATCCTGGACCGAGGTCTTCACCAGAACTTGCTTACCGCCCCGGATTTATACGCGTCGGTAGCGAGGGCCTGGAGGATCATGGGACCTATCTAGACCTGACTATGCCGCTGGAAAAGATGACTCACAGATGAGGGATAGCAAAGCCTTAATCGTAAGATTGGGGTGATAGGACATGCTTGCCAATGATGTGCTAGCTATCGGCAAGCTTGCACAGTGGGCGCCTAGGATTACTCCCAAACCTCTCCTGTGGTTGGAGGTAAACGGGGAATGGATCGAAGACCCTGCGCTTCTCAAAAAGCATGTGAGATTCCTTTTGCGAGTATAGATGACCCACCATCCTTGCCCCATCGCCCTGGTTAAGCCGCCGACATCCTGTCTAACCTCGACAAGCTTTGCGATAAGAGGACCCTGGTGGAACCTATCGTAGGGGAGAAACTCGTGGAAGCTATGCGATCTTTACATAAATATCAATCCCCCGGGCTGGACGGCCTAACAACTGATTTTCCCTTACTTTCTGGGACGTCCTCCAGTCCCCTTTCACAAAATGGACTAAAAGAGCTTTGAGGAAGGTAAACTCCCCAGGACCACAGTAACTGCAGTTCTCTCCCTCATGTCTAAGGAGGAAGATGAGGCCCAAATAGAAAACTAAAGACCGATATTATCAGCGAATACTGCCTGTAAAATCATCGCAAAAGCTCTATCAAACGGTCTGCGTAGAGTTATTTCCGCGCTAGTCTCAAAAGACCAAAGCTACTTTGTGCCAGGTTGGACCATTTTCGATCCGATAGCCACTAACGAGTGGATATAAGCCAACGAGAATTACAAACCCCATGCAATTGCGACTCTTGATCAGTCGAAGGCATTCCACAGGATTCAGCATGACTATCTATTTGAGGCTATGTCAGTCATGGGTTATGGGGAGACCTTCCTAAAAATGATCAGCTCATTATATAGAGGGGCGTTGAGCATGGTGAGGGTGGCTAATTCGCTCACGATCCCCATAAAATTCAAGCCAACTATATGCACTAGCCTTCGAGCCCCTAATTAGACTCCTCAAGGGAACACTCAGAGGGATCTCTCTGTCAGGCAGTCAAACACGTTTAACTTACACCGCTTACGCGGACGTCGTCAGAGTCTTCCTGGAGGACGAGGTAGATTTCAAGGGAATTCTTTCAGCTTTCCAGGCCTACGCTAACAGGAGCTAACACCCGCAAATGTCGCGGTCTCTGGGTCGGTTATTTGATTTCAAGAAAGGATACCCCCCTAAATTTCCAATGATCATCGGAATGGGGCCAATACAGTGGAAGATTTATTTCTAATGATAAAGAGAGAGAGAGATCCATCATCGAATCCGAACTCTTCTCATAAACAAAAACGCATACTCCTGGTTTGTCCTTCGCGCGAGAAATTTCTTTGAAATCGCAAGAGACGCAACTGCTCGATCGCCGGGGTATCTGGTGAGCAAATAATAGAACTAGAGGCATATCCATCATGGCGGAGAGAGAAATCGGTAGTAGTCCACTTAAAATCAGTGCCATTTCCGCAGTTTCAACGAAAATTATAAACTAAACTGTGTTACATTCAGCATAATAATAAACATCATATTAGATGACATTTCACAAATTGCTTCAATGGTTGATTTTCCTGAAAATTTCGAGTAATTAAGCTGGAAAATCCTTTGCATTGGCGGCAGAGCACCTTGCGATCATTCATATTAAGGAAGAAAAGAATCGCGACCTTCTCGCACATGGTTGAGCGGGTATGCGTGGGTATGGGCATTTAGAGTGGATGCCTGTGGCGGAGAATTCGGCGGAAATATAGGTTAGTAAGTTTTCGTGCATATAGCAATCCTCATTTAATGAGTTAGACGTGATTGCATTCTCATCCAAACTATTCTTAAGCTTTAATAATCTACGTGTATTCCTGGTTTATAAACAGTAAATGAAGCAGCCGATGCTTGGCGGATAGCCACTTGGGGTATCTAGTTTATTTTTAGGCTATAAGATCACAATAATAGTCATTAATTAATTCCTGCTATTAATTGTTTAGTTTAGATACTTTAGTGGTAATGCCTATTAACCTCCTTAACATGTAGCTGTTGTATTTTTTTATTAAAATTATAGCAAATGAATTGAGTTTTTAAAAGATGGAGCGTACCCAATAATGGTTGTTTATTTTTTATATCTTATCTTTTTAAAACAACATCTTAGCAACCTAACACATACCTCCAGAGAAGACGTTAAATCAACACACCATTGAAAATTAAACAGGACATTTTCTTACGACACGTTTTAAATATCGTATAAAAATCGCATAACACAAATTATGTTTTCATAGAACTAATACAATACAAAATAATAATATTTTTCAGGTCTTTATTACCTGACCGAGTTTTGTTTTGTGTTTCTATTTGATTGAGATCAACGTTTTCACTAAGCCATCTAAATCTACACACTCAATTTAAGACCATAATAATAAGTTTATTTCACGGGCAGAGAGATTGCCCTAATAGGCTTATAACTTTGCGTGTGTGATCCACTCTTACTAGATAGGTCCTGGGAGTCGGTGTATGACCTACTATTTGTCCGAGCTCCCAAATTTTTTGTTTGCGTTAAACACAAACATATTATCAAGGACGGTAAGCTTTCGATTCTTCTGCATTTCCTGTACCTGAATTTTTATGGTGACGATTTATAGTTCTAATTTTGCCCTTAATAATATATTCCCTTATTCCATGTGGTACTTGAGGAATCAGTAAATCTTTGGAGATAGAAATTTTAGTTCTCAACCTCTGATTCATGAGCAGTTGTGGTGAAAATGGTCCAATAACTGGGGTGTTTAGATACCCAAGCAAGGCAATATAAATATCCCGATTACTTTCAGAACATTATTAAAGCAACATTTTGAATGTTTGGACTGTTCTTTCAACTTGCCCATTTGATTTTGGGTAGCTTGGGTTTTTAGTAACTCGACTTAGTATACTCGACGAAAGTATACTCGACTTCTAGTCATTTGCAAATGCCTTGAACTCATACGAATCAAAAGGATTATTATCTGCTATTATAATTTCTGGGATACCATGAGTTCTAAATAATGTTTTAAGAACTTTTATTACTCCTGCTTTACTTTTGTTCTTCAATTCCACAATTTCAAACCATTTTCAATAGTAATCTACTACGATTAAGTATATTTTATCTTGTTACCCCAGCTATCTCCACACCAATTTCATTAAAGGGGATTTCGGGTATGTCATGTGCTAAGATAGATTCTTTAATATTGATATTCATGAATCTCTGACATCTTGAACACTTCATCATATTTTATATATCTGAGGATATTCCTGGCCAAAATATTATTTGCGTGTCTCAGGCCTTAGTTTTTTTCAATGCCTAGATGGCTGTCATGCAATACATCTAGCATTGACTTTCTTAGTGATGAAGGAGCAACCTCTTTAAAATTTATAAAAATTAAATCATCCTCTATCTACTACTGTCGGATTGAAAATAGTATAGACCTGGACTTTGACATGTTACCCATAGATGATCTGCTATTATATAGAGACATGTTATACATAATTCGAAAGAGCATTTATTTGTCTTTAAAATGATATACATTAAGAGTCAATTTCGATCTCTTGCTTTATGTGAGTTGACGTAAACCAAATCAAAACACGGTAAATTCGCACAAATCCATGACTCAGTCATCTTCACACCTTTGTGGAATAATGACCAGGAGTCACAGAAAAACAAAACTTTTAGCAGAAATGTGGTGTATAGTCATGAAGCAAAATCTGCATTTCTGAGATCCAACCATGATTTATTGACCTTTGATAAGTATCTGAATTAAAAATCGATCTCCTCTTAGAAATTTGATCCTACGCAGTTGAAAATTTGACTACTTGCTATTTAAATTATTTAGAAAGAATAAGCGAGGGTGATTTTTCCTAAATGCATTGGGGGGAGAGATATGAGGCGGCCTATATTGATGACGTTGCTCCAGTGAGATGATGTTGCCGCCTCCTCGGGACGAGAAAGCACACATTTGAACCGTGCTGATTGTGCCCTAGCCACCATAGCGAGAGCAACTCTTCTCTAGTCGATGCATAAAACGTTGTTTGAGTAATGTAGAGGTAAAATCATCCATCCCTTAGATGCAACTATAACTCAATAACTCCAGAATATAATTTCACTTGACCACATAAGGTCTGTACCACAAGTTCATTTGAAACTGTTAGCAGATAGATGCTTCGACGAGTTCATATAAAATCCTGAGAATTACTTCAAGGGAAAAGGATTTCTTTGGGAGGGAATTGCAGTTGAAACAATCAGTTCTTGTCCTTTTGAGGAATTTACATAAAGCTTCATTCTTAGAAGTAAACTATAACTTTAATTACTTTTCGAAAACTATGTTTAGTTGCATGGTAATCTTTGTCGGGAACTTTTAGTGAAGTTTTGGATGCCAGGAGGAATCGTCTTTACCTGAACTTACACATCTGTTGCCTCTTGTTTGATTCTCAGAGGAGGCTAACAACGTGAGCTCTACCTCCTGATGTGATGGGGGATTTATGGGGAAAATCTACTCTGTTCACCCCACAGGGGAGCGGGATTCAAGGGGATACAATGTTATCTTTCAGGCCTTTATGAGACTACCTGTTTCGTACCATTCAATATTCCTTATCACTTTTGTATATGAAACTGAGAAGATCCTTATTGGTCTTTAACCTTCACTTCCCTTCCCTGGAAATTTTTATCTACTCTAATAGTCCAGTTCGTTCTGTTTTGTGGATAGAATATACCGTTAAAAAGATTTAAGAGAAATCCATATTTTTCTTCAATCGGCATGATCGGAAGAGGCATAGCCTAAAATGTGTGAAGAAATATAATTGCTAACGTTAAATCTTCCTATGAAAGATGGAATAAATTGAGATTGCTCCTAACCAGGTGGTGAATAATACGGCGCTACATTGTGGTATTTCCGAACATACCGTGAAAAGTATCAGTAAGGAAATTAGGACAAGTGATCATGATGTATAACATGTCCCTATATAATAGCAGATCATCAATGGGTAACGCATCAAAGTCCAGGTCTATACTATTTTCAATCCGACAGTAGTCATCATTGAATTTGTAATATGCTTTTGCACGTTCTGAAATTTCCTTCCTTTAAGGACATCCATTATAATAATATTCTTTGACAAGTTTTAAATTAGGATCCTTATTAGTTTCTTATTTAAATTCTAGCTTCTTCTCATGGAACATTGTCACTTCTTTAGTTAATGCGTGAATACTTTTCATGTTCTTTAGGATCTCATCAATGGCAGAATACTTAATTATTCTGATTCTTGACAACAAATCTGCTATTGCAATACATTTAACTGGTCTATGCTTTATGTTAAGGTCATATTTTACTAAGTTTAGCTTCAGTCTTTGAAGTTGAGGTGACATAATTTTGTTAATGGGTTTATTCATTATGCTTTCCAAGGGTTTAGAGTCATTATACACAATAAAACTTTGCCCATACACTAGATTATGGTATTTTTTAACAGCAAACACCACACTGAGTGGTTCTTTTTCAACTTAGGAGTATTGCTGCTCTGTCAGTGTTAAGCTACATGATGTGAAAGAGACAGGTCTGTTGTCTTGTAATGTGCTACATCCTGTGCCATTGAATGCAATTAAAAGTAATGGTTGGGATAGTAATGACTTTGAATTTTCAAAAGCCATTTGATGATGAGGAAGCCAACCCCATGATGCCTTTCCTAAATCCCTTAGTGGGGCCATAATAGTGGTCATGTTAGGAATATATTCTGTAAAACAATTAGATATTCCAAGAATTCTTTGAAGTTCCTTCGTACTAGTGGGGCTGGGTAGCTATAACACAACTGCCAATTGGGATGGATCTGAATTTATGCCCTCAGCACTAAAAAGATGCCCTTAATACTTAACTTGTTTCAAACGGTCTTGGAGTTTATCAGGATTAAATTTAACTTCTAACTCACAAACAAGAGCATAAACTTTCTGTAATATCTGGTCATGAGTTTCTAATGTTGGGGCACAAATTGAAAAATCATCAAAATAGAAAACTACGCCAATAATATTTCCATAATGCTTTTGTACCACCTGAAAAAATAATTCGGGGACAATTTTTAAGCCAAAGGGTAATCGATTAAACTTGTAACCACCCATTGGGGTATTAAATTGACACAATTTACTAGACTCCTCAGTCAACTTAATGTGCCAAAACCCATTTCTTAAATCTATTACACTGAAGTATGAGTTACCTCTCAATTTTAATTTTATTTCCTCAAGTGTCTGTATTAAATAAGGTTTGTTACATAAAGATTTATTTTGTTTTTGAGGATCAATGCCAATTCTGAGGGAACCATGTTTTTTCAACCAAAACGGAATTGCTTATCAATCAAGTAGGGTTTTCTACTTTGTTAATAATTTGCTGATTTACTAAATCATCTATTGTCTTTTTCAGCTTTGGCAACAGTGAACATACTACCATTCATTCAAGCCTCGTCAATGCTTCTGAAACCTCTTAAAAAACAGGTACCTCTGGTAGACCACGTTCTTTTGCGGTGCGAAGTGATTGTTGAATGCCTTAATCACATCTTTCAAGGTCACAAGTCACTTCTAAAGATGGAGGGTACCCAATAATGGTTATTTATTTTTTATACCTTATCTTTTAAAAACAAAATCTTAGCAGCCAAACACATACATTCACAACCAGTTGCAACATGGCTACACAAGTTATTAACATGTACTTCCCAACTTAACCCCTCCAGCATGTGTGACGCAGCATATGCGTCCACTCAAAGCCTTGCCTCTATCATGGTTTTAATCAGAGGTATTTAAATCACCCAGGGTGCTTTTTTTTTGCAAGCTTCGTAGATTTTGTGCATACATTAATGTAAGCATTTTTAGCATTGTAATCACTTGGTAAAAAAATTCCAAAAAATTATATTGAATTATAAATTGTTTATATTTTATTATTCTAAATTTTTACCTGCGATATGTTAAGCCTGCATATTTTTTCATCTCTCCATATCTGGGATTAGTAATTGACCTGTGTGAGGTATTGCTCCAAACCGGAATATAGGCACAGAGACTGTGTTCCCGGGCAGTTTATACACCTATACTTTGTTTCCTTTCTCTTCCCCCTTTTCGTACACACCACACACTTTCTTCTTCCAACTTTAAAAGTTTCAGTTTTTGGGTTTTCTTGAATGGGATGCTGACACGTGAGTCGCGTACATTCTGCGTCCATATCTGAGGGCCGACTTTTTCGTTTTTCTAATTTTTAGTATGGTACGAGGCAATTATCTTATTTACTAAGTCTATTCTGAAGGAGAGATGATCTTCCTTATTACCTGCCTTGCGGTAAAAAATGTATGCATTTTACACAGCGGTATTTACTAAGTGGTTAAATAATTTTTTGTACCATAATTTTGTATTTTCCCTCTCCAGCAAGAAAGATTCTAATAGTTGGTCTTTTAGGTCAACGCCTCCCATATATTTATTGTAATCTATCACACATATTGGTTTATTCACTAATTCTAACCCTCCCTTTCAACTTATGGGTTGCATTTCAATTGAATGCCTTGTAGTTGGTATTGAGACGTTGTGCTTATCCCTCCACTTCAAGGCCACCAATTTCCTACACTTTGTGCTAACTACTTCTCCTTTCTTTAGTTTCTTCTTTAGAACTGTTGGTATACCTTTGCGGGTTATTTTTACCGTTCCAACAGCATCTGTTGTCCTCTGAACCAATCTCTGGAAAAGATTGGGACTACTATAATAATTGTCCATATAAATACATTTTCCCAAGTCTAAAAGTTTCTCACTCAAGCTCAAAACAACTTTCCTTGAAAGAAGGTCTGTATCGTTAGTGATTTCACAGCCTAATTTTGTCCCTAAGCTGCTGTAAATTATAAAATTCCACAAATATCCTGCGGAATCACAGAGTTCAAACATTTTTATTCCAAACCAGGAAGCTTTCATGGGAATGTACTGTTTCCACGATAGCCTACTTTTCCACAGTAATAATGATTCGTCGACACTGACTTCCTTACCCAACATATACACTATCTGAAAGTTATTCTTCAAATGTTCACTAATTGGCAGAATTTTATACAGCTTAGGACAGGGGTGGCGAACCTTTTGGCGATTGAGTGCCAAAGTTTATGAAATAAGAGTATATTCGCTCGACTTGCATGCCAACCCATTGAGTGAGATATAGGTATCGATTATTTTTATGTCTATAAGAGGCATAGGATGTTTTTATAACAAAAAACAATGGTTTCAAATGGTATTCACAGTTATTTGTTTTGAAGTTTAAATATTTTATTAGAGTGCATAACAAAGGTAATTATATAAATTAAATACCCGATCCCAGTATCCCCATCTCTGGGCGAGGATCTTGGTGTCGTCGAAGTTGATTTTATGATTTTTGTTTAGCGAGTGTTCTGCCACCACTGATTTTGAGGGGGTACTGGAGGAGTATACATCACGAGTGATCTTTTGAACGTGTTTTGACCTCTCGTCCCATCTCTCCTATGTAGGCTATCACTCACAAGGGGTTCTCGGTCCAAGCGGATCCTTAGGTTTCAAAATCAGTCTCAATCTTTCTGTGAGGTTTGTGCACCAACCTTATGTTGTGATGGCCTAATATTCTACCAATTTTGCCAGAAATTCTGGCAACATAGGTCAATACAGCAGTGGCAAGTGGTTTCTCTTTTCCTGGAGGGGGTGACTTCCAGATGCCCCTTTTCAGGACCCTGTTCACTTCCCTCTTCCAGAAGCCATTCCTCATTAGCATCCTCCTCAGGTATTCTTTCTCCTTGGATAGGTTTTCAGCATCCGATATAGCAAAGGCACAGTGGGTTAAGGTGCTCAGGACGTCTTTAATCTGCGCCGGATGGTGATGGCTTTCAGGATTTAGATCACAGTCTGTATGTGTCACCTTTCGATAAACACCATGTCCTAGGGAACCATCTGCATTCCTTTTCACTAGGACGTCTAAGAAGGTGATGCAGTCGTCTTTTTCCATTTCCATTGCAAACTGGATGTTAGGATGCTGGTTGTTTAAGTGGTGTAAGAAGCCATTCAGCAGTTTCCTCCCATGGGGCCAAATGATAACGTGTCATCCGCGTATCTGAAGAAACAATTCCATTTCCAAGGGGTTTCTTCATTATCGCCAGAAGTCACCAACCTGTTCATGGAAGACTTTGAAGAAAAAGCTCTCAACAGTGCCCAACTAAGTAAGATATGATGTCAGATCTTACAGCAATTAGGCAGCAACCAAAACTTGATTTAGCACTAGTTGATTGATCACGATCCTTTTGGAAAACTTCCAAATTATTTAGGCCAAGTTCATTGTCAGCAAAGTCATCACACAAATTCATTTCAGTGAATGCTACAACATCATACAAGAAGAACAAAAGTTCACTCTTAAATCTTTTTATTTTGTTCTGAGACCATGAACATTCTGGTAATACACAGAGAATTTGATAACAATCTGAGGTAACTTTATAATGCGACCTTAACTCGGTATTGTGGATAGGCTTGGTTACTAAAAAATAAGTCAATTAAAATGTTTTTTGGCCAAATAGTCTGATCTCTCAGAAAGTCGACTTTATTACTTTCCGTAGACACCCGAAATGAGGCATAATTACCCTTGTTCACCACAAGTTGTTCAACATCACCTTCACCATCAAATTTATCCTTAAGGTATCTACGTACATCCTCAGAAGTGGTGTCCTTATGGAATATCCACACACAAAGATTACTCATCCTAGAGGCAGTCTCAAGTCGGCATTAGGTAGATGAACTAGCATCTGCACACCCTTCAATCAGCTTTCTCTTCTGTATACGTTTATGCATGACCAGAGTGAAATCCTTCCCACCTGCTGCACCCACCGGAGAACCGAATGTGGGTGTTTTACCTCTGGAATCTTTCGTTACAAGATTAGCCATGCCTGGTTATGTTCATTTCCATGGAACTGGGAATATACAGTGGATCTTTAATACAATGGGTTTCCGTTACCTTTCACATCCTATTCCGTTTGCCTGGCTCTTCCAATTTTGGAGGGGATTTCTCCTCTCTGGGACAAGAGGGTGCCCCTTACCCATCTTTCAATGGGAAAGAATGCTTACACCGGCATTTTCAGTCCCCTCCCTTGTTAGCCACAAACATATTTAGTTATGCATTGCCCACACTCTACCATGAGGAGGTGGGGGTAGGGTGTTTCCCTTCATTGAGTACTGAGACCTATCTGGCATTTCTCAGACCCTCCAGTATTTTAGAGAGTAAATGCTACTCATCAAGCATGAAATTTCTCTCTTCTTGAACTTTTTCTCAGTCTTTGACTTTAGTGTCTCAGTCACAACTGTGCCTCTGTTACAAGTCATCCTGAGTGTTCTTCATAATAAACATTTTTTCGTCTGGCATTAAATATGATGCTCCATTTTAACCTCAGGGCCAATGAGGGCTCAAACGACTTGGGGGGTAATGGAGGCGAAGAGGCTCTGGTGGGGCCTGGAGATTGGGTTCCTGTGGGGAGTCTAAACGGCAGAGGACCCATGACGGCATCATTCCCAGAGTTAGAGGGTGCCAATCCCGCTTCGGGATTGCCCTCAGCATGCTCACAACTGGGGGTGGTGGCATGGACAGCTCCTCTAGCAGCGTCTCCACCTGGATGGCATCCCGTAGCCTTTGGCGGTCACGGCATTCTGGGGCATCTGGAGCGGCTCCGAGTTTTTCACTTGATCCCCTGCACTCGAACACCCCGGAGGGCCCTTTGATCGGCCTGTGGAGTTATGCACTCAACGCAGGTGCTCATAGGCCAGGTCACCATGGCCAGAGCTCTTCACTCAATCAGACCTCGGCTTCCCGAAGTAGGGGTTTTCTGGGGCCCGCACAAGGTCGGAGTTCTTCACTCGAACCCCTTGTGCCTCCCAACCCTGTCTGCCTCCGTTGCCTCGGGCTGCATCCTTTAGGCCCATTTCACATTTGTCTGGCAGAAAATTTAACATCCAAACCATGGAATGCAAATTTCCCAACATCTGGATAAAATACATAATCCTTATTCCTTTGTTCAATCAACCTATTAACATAACTACTTTTACAACAATTAGGTGGTCCTACTAAATATAACATTGGCCTTTTATGCTTCCATTGCTTAATGATACTATTCCACCACAAACAGTTTCAGTAGATCTATGAACTGACATCTAAAAAAAATGGCCATGATATTAAAAATAGATAATTCTGAAGTATCAGAAAACAACTAAAAAGTAAAATTACAACAGTATTAAAAATAGATAATTCTGAAGTATCAGAAAACAACTAAAAAGTAAAATTACAAAAGTATTAAAAATAGATAATTCTAAAGTATCAAAAAATAACTAAAAAGTAAAATTACAACAGTATTAAAAATAGATAATTAAAAATTATTAGATGCTTTTACAATTTACTGAAATTGTATTCCACAGAACTGTCTGATTGAGTGAGTGAAGTTGATGATGATCCTGAAAATTGATGGCCAATATTTTGGTAATATTGCGTGGTTCCAGCTGATGGAGATTCCAATCTGCAGGTAGCATTGCACTCAACACATTCGTACGAAGAACGTCGAGTATATCCAAGATCCAAATTTGCTTGACTACTATTCACAGACTCTCTTTTTCATTTTTTAATGTTTGCCACGATTTGTAGTACGCTCTGCTGAAATTCAATAACATCATCATCATCATCAAATGTTTCTTGTGAAGGGATGATACCTTTGAAAAAAGACATGACGGTCAGGCTGTTTTTGAAAAATTTTTATCAGCTCCAGCTCTATAGGATCTAGTTTACATTTTTTCACATTTTTAATTGGTCTTTTGAAGTCGTCACTTTCTTTTGTGAGGAGGTCATCGTCACCATCAGCTTTTGAAGGTTCTTTGTTATCGACGGACATCGTATCCTCAGTAGGACGCCCTTCTGTTGTTTTCTTTAGAAATTGCAGCTGTTGTCCGTACACGTACCTCGATGTTGGCTGTCTTCCACAGCCCAATTCTAAGGAAGCTTTGTACCTTTTTTTGCATTTATTGAATGAATCTCTAACATTAGTCCACTTCTTTATAACACTTTTGCCTGAAACAGACGTGCAAAAACTTAACTAGTACAAACTCACACACTAATACAGTCATTATATCCATCCAACTTGATAAATGACAAAAATTAATAAATGAAATATGAAAATTTTTGATTTTTAAAAAACTCCAATCCTTTCTTAACTACTTTATATTTTTTAAATGTTTTTCATCATTTCAGATATTTGTCCAGTGGATGTACATTCACAGACCTTCACTACAGTTACAGATTAGGAATATCTACTATAAGCAAAATAGTGAAAGATGTTTGTAAATGTATTTGGTCTCTGTATTGTGAATGCATCCCTGTACCCACAAAAGCGCAATGGGAATCAATAGCTCAAAATTTTGAACGGAAAGCAAATTTTCCACACTGCATTGGAGCCGTTGACGGTAAACATATTCGAATTGTTAATCTGTCAAATTCAATGTATTTTAATTAAAGGATTTTCGTCCGTAGTCTTGATGGTGGTGGGAGATTCAGATTATCATTTTATATATGTCGATGTTGGCAGTTACGGGAAGGATTGTGATTCAAACATATTCAAAGCAAGTTCAATGGGGAAATCAATAGTGAATAAAGAACTTGAAATTCCAGAAGAAAAATGTCTTTCAGGTACAACAGGCACCAAGGTACCCTATTTCTTAGTAGGTGATGAGGCTTTTGCTTAGCACAGACACCTTCTCCGACTGTATGGTGGGAATAACTTGACAGTTGCAAAAAGAATTTTTAACTATCGTCTTTCTAGAGCTAGAAGGTACGTTGAATGCACGTTCGGAATATTGAGCGATAAGTGGAGAATTTTTCACTGACCTTTGAACTTGCATCCTGATTATGCTGCAGATATTGTAAAAGTTTATGTCGAACTGCATAACTTTATCTGCGACAGAGATGGCTACGAAACTGAGGATACATTATCGATAATAGGACTTCACGATATTGAGAGAGCCAGACATGCTCGTGGAGGAATTTCAGCAAATAACGTAAGAAACATGATGACGGATTACTTTTTGACGCCTAATGGATCAGTAAATTGGCAGTTATCTAATATTTAATTTCTTGAAAATTGCTGTGATTTTATTTAACCGCTTCCCTGATGAATTATTTTGAGAATTCCGAGGGGGAACCCGAGGCTTTTGGTATTACACTTGCTCGGAACGCGCACTTACACTGGTTAACATGTGAAATGATGCCTTGTTTTTCTAGGATCTGAAGCATTTGAATGAGGTTATCGGTCGGCCGGGATCTTAAATACACAAAAGGGGCATCAGCTGGTTTTGGTAAATCTACACCAAAGGTCACTAAACTAAGGGTATTTATATCTTCATATGGGAAAATATTTACACACGGGAGGTATTCCACATCACTGAGCGAGGGAAGCACAATTCTGTGCGAGTAACACTAGGCAAATTCACTAGAAAACCAGAAACTGATTCACTTGGGAGGGACACATCTGTAGCACTTGACTTGACTTGACTTGTCTTTTATTTAACCTGGGGCGTGTGATGCCAGCTGGCGCCCTCTTCCCCCGCCCCAGGGCTCTCACAGTACAGAGATTATATACATTTCTTCGGTCAAGTTTTTAACAATAAATTAAATTGATAAATAAAAATTCATAAAATATATACGTACAGAGATTAAAATAGGTTAAAATTCGGTTAATAAATAACAAAATTAAAAGTTTTTTAAAAAGGGAAAATTAAAGGGGGGGTAGGAATTAGGGGGGGTTAGAAACACGGGGATAAAAGCCGTAAAAAGGTGATGAACGGAGGTAGGTCAGCGGTAAGAACAATGGTGCGAGGAAATAAAAAGCACTGGATAAAAAGGTTGAAAACGGGGTGCAGCATGGGTTTATCACTATTGTTCGTTAATTGTTTTTAGGAAATGTTTTGTAAGAGTCTTTCTATTAGCATTTTGTTTTAACTCGGTGGGCAGCCTGTTAAATTCGCGGATAAAAACTGCACTAAACGAACCCCCGAATCTCGAACGACGGATCGAGGGCCGGAAAGAGCAATCAGCGTACCTGGTGGGGATGCCGTGACTCCCCACCAGCTCGAGGTTCTGGTACACATCGGATGGCACTTTGTTTTTTAGCATTTTCACCCCCGCACACAGTATCGCCACCTTCTTCCTCTCTTTCATCGTTAAAAGTCTTTCTTTCAAGTAAAATGGGGTCATGATGATTACGGTCATAAGAATTATAATATTTAAATTAGTGATTTGCTTTTCTATC
>KZ309550.1:22014-42579 GCA_000376725.2 Ladona fulva
TCCCCGCACTCCGCGGGAGCGGGAATCTTCGCCAGCGGGAGGATGGAGACCTCCTTCCACTCCCGCGGATACACACCCCGGGCGAGGCACATGTTGTAGAGGGCCGTCAGCGGCCGGATCAGGACCGGGGCGACGGTTTTCAGGAAATGCGGTGGTATCCCGTCCGGTCCGGGGGTCCTCGACCTCGAGGCCCCGATGGCCGCCTTCACCTCGCCCTCAGTGATTGGGGAGAAGTGGAAGACTGGAAGGCTGCGAGCCGCAGACGAGGCTGCCCCGGCGTGTCCTGCGTTCGGCCCGTCCCCGACGGGCTCCAGGACGAAGCTTTTGAGGAGGGCCTCGGCGGAGACGGCGAGACCGGTTCGGGTCCCGCCCCTCAGCCCTCCCTGGGTCCGAACGGTCCTCCACAACGCCGACGGCCCCTCCCCCTCCAGGCCGGCGAAGTATCGGTCCCTGGCGTTCCGTAGGTGCTGCCGCGTCCGGTTCCTCGTCCCCCTATATATCTCCCAGGCCTCGGGTGTCCTCTCCCTCTTAAACCTTCGGAAGGTAGCGTCCCTCTCGGCCATCTCCTTACGTATGGTTTCGTCTATCCAGGGGGCGGGGGGACGTCCCGCCTTCCTCGTCCTCACGGGCGCGTGGGTATCGAGGACGCCTCTCACCACGTCCCGCAATAGCCTGGCTTTTTCATCCGGGTCGCCGTCTTACCAGACGGCCTCCAACCTCCCCCAACCAGGATCGCTCTGGAGGGCGACGACGTCGACACTGCGGAAGTCCCGACAGGTGATGACCTTCCTCTGCGCTCTCGGCACCCGCCAGTGTACGGTGCAGGATATCAACTCGTGGCCGGAGAGGCCCGGGACGGGCCGCTGATGATACTCTAACACGTCGGCCCTATCCCGAACCAACTTGAGGTCCAGGGTGTTATGAGACGTTGCCGTGTGAAAGGTAGGGAGATCTGACACAATAATCAGGCCGAGGTCTCCAACCGCCCGCTGAAAGGCCCTGCAGGTGCTGTTGTCCTTGTTGATGGGGACGTTGAAGTCCCCCATTAGAATGGCCCTCGAACTCCCGACGGCGGCTGCGGCGAAACGTTCCAGGACGCTCTGAGGCGACCTGGACTTGGGCGGACAGTAGGCCACCCCGACAGTCGCCCGACGCCCCCCGACCGACACTCCGAGGAAGAGGAATTCCTCCCTGGATGCCCGCGAGGCTCCGGACCTGTCCACAACCGTGGCGTGGATCCCCTCCCGCACGTAGATGGCCACTGTCTGAGCACTCGGAGTTGGTATCGTTACCTGAGTCATTTTCCTCGGGGAGGTCAACCGGATACTTTGGCGGGGCTGAGTCTTGCCAGTTGAGGAAGTCAAGGAGATGAAGGTTATCTTCCAGATCCGGGCCTTCAATAGGTTGGTTCGCAGGCTCAACGTCTTCCTGCGCGGGGCCACGCCTGCCACGGGCTCCGCGGTTGCTGGAGGGCTGCGACTGGGACCAGGGCGGGTTGGGGTCCCAGGTTTGTGAGGCCTGTGAAGGAGCTGTTCTGGTATACGTTCTAGCCCGGGGGCGGTAGCCTGCGGCATGGTGACAATTATTGGTTGCTGTCGTTGTAGGAATTCTGGAGGTACATTGAAGACGTCAGTTGTGGACGTGTCTGCAACCCTGCTGGCAACTGACCACCCGTGCTCGGTGGCTATTCCTAGTATCCGGAGACGGTGGTATGTCAATCTTTGAAGTTCCGGTACCATCAGCTCCCACTAAGAGGCGAAATTCAGGAGACTTTCAATTTCATACTGGTCCCTAGGACGGGTGCGGCCAGATTGCACCCTTTGCTTCAATAGGTGTGCTAATTGAAGAACTGCCATGTCTCCTGGGATGTCTTCAGTTGGTCAGTTTGGAAGCTTCAATAAAATAGTCACACGTGGTTATTAACAGTTTAATGATAACAATTAGATTATATGACTACACTATAAAAGCGGTATAGAAGGAGCGTGCACTGTCGCTGGCTAGGTAGGGTAACGACCGGACTCGACTGCGTCCGGGATTGAAGTGTGCTCATCTCGGTGAAAGTAGTTACGTTTCACACCGTAAACAATTGCCCACCAACGGGCGCACTTAACAATGGAGTGGCGTAGGCCGCCACATCACCCCCCTTGGCAGTAAATAGCTCCATAAAATGGAAAGATAGAAAAGAAAGAGGAAAAAAAATATTAGTATAAAGAAAAACAAAAACTATTAGGAATAATCGGCCAGATGGGCCGGAAAACGGACTCGACGTCCAGAACGAGTGAAGTGTGCGCATCTCAATGAAAGTAGTTACGTTTCACACCATAAACAAATGCCTGACGACGGGCGCACGTAACAATGGAGTGGCGTAGGCCGCCACATCACCCCCCTTGGCAGTAAATAGCTCCATAAAATGGAAAGATAGAAAAAAAATATTAGTATAAAGAAAAACAAAAACTATTAGGAATAATCGGGCAGATGGGCCGGAAAACGGACTCGACGTCCAGAACGAGTGATTCGTTCCGGAGGCTGCTGAGTCTGCCGCTGGTTCTCTGCTGGGGGTATCAAACATAACCACTATTAGATTCACACAAAAGAAATGTTTTTATGCCAAACCTTGCCCTTTTTTGTGGTATATATTGGCGCCAACCTAGTAGTCCTTTATATAAAAGAAGACTTTCGTCTACAGTCAAATCCCTTTCCGGAGTATATAGCTTACTAAATTTATCCTCCAACATCTGGTAAATTGGCCAAATTTTGTTTAGTTTTGGGTTGGGATGGTTTAGAGGGTCATACTCCTCATTATTGCTGAAATGCAAATATTGCCTAATATTTGCAAACCTCCGATACGACATTGTATCTCCAAAAAAAGGCGTAACTAATATACGCCTTCTGGACCAATATTGCTCTTGATCTGGCTTTCGAATAATACTTTGCAGTATTATCAGTGCGAAAAACACACGAATTTCAGCAGCACTGGTGTCACGCCATTGTGGTCTCGAACTGGATGGTTTCTCACTGAGACACTGTGCCGCATACCGGTTCGTTTCATTGGTGATATGCCCAATCACTTCATCATCCAAGAAGAGTTCCAGATATTGCAACACACTTCCACCTGGAGCAACTTCAAAATTCACCGATGACTCTCCTTGAAAGTAGAATCTTGGCTGTGCAGGAGGGCAAGAAGTATCTAATTCCCGCCATGCTTCTTCTCGCAATGGTTCTCCCTCATCTTCCGAATCGTGGTCGGTATCCTCAGAGAAGCTCGATTCCGATCCGGAGTCTTCGATGTCTTCATCTTGAAACTCCACATCAGAAACGTCACTTTCGTTATCACTTGCCATCTCAAATAGGGTAAAATAATTTACACCTGATGAAAAGTTATAACGAAAAGAAGACAAAGACTCCCAAACTATGATCTTGCTAATGAAGAGTGCAAGAACGCTATCAGCAGAGTGCAGATGTAAGAATGCTAGACGTGTTCGCTCGAGAGGACAACGAATAACTAAGTAAGCTTTGAAGTTTTGAGAGCAAATTCTATTTTCTTGCCACATGGTGGGAATACTCGTAAAGGTAACCTTCCGAAATTCGTGGGTGGGGAGAAACCCTAGGGTATTGACCTGAGATAGAGATAAAAACAAAGGGTTGGGGCTTCATGAAAACGTTCCATTGTCCTTGTCACGGATACTTTACCCGTACTTCATACCACGTGTCTTTCTATCCCTTTCCATAGGGATTATCTCTCTTACGAGTTGTAAATACGGCCTTACGGGCTTGGGTGAAGAACCCTTGTGTGGTCTGTGACGGTGCCTCGACTCCAAAGACAATTGAAGGGGGGGTAAATACATACGGTCACTGAAAATTTAGCGAAGGGGCACCGCCGAAAACAGACGGATATACTCCTTTCCTCAATCCTGGAAAGGGAAAACCCAACACGTGTCAATTTCTCTGTGATGTGCCGCGAAACACAAGCAGATTCATCCGATAGAGAAGGAAAGAGAACTGAGGCCACATTCCACAAGGGAGGTCTAAGAAGTTTGTTTTATTGATCTGGGACCACATACTGAGATAGTAATGGAAAAGGGTGCCAATTCTTTTATTTCTGATGTTGTTCGGTCATGTTTCTCTGACTTCAATGAAACATACGAAGCAGTATTTTAGGACCTAAGTCTCTTTCAGTGTGGGAAACATATATCTCAGCATATAAATTTGTTGCAGAATATAGGATTTACGAGGGAACGAGGTTCACGTTCAGCCAGGTTATGATGATGATCTGGAGCCTCGTTCCCGAGCGCGTCCCAATTCCAACTGATGCCCTTCTCGTGTTCCGGAGTATTTATATCTGGCCGCCATATTGCTGCGGACCAGACATATTTACACCGGGACAGTCCTGGAAGGACGGTCAGCAGGATTGAGGCGGCCAGGAACGAAGATCCAGGCCACTTGTCGCGGCAGTTCCTTTATTAAATGAATATACATAGCTTTCAAATTATCGTCATTGAACAATAAGCCTTTTCCTTTGTTAAGGGCAAACACAACAGAATTATCATCAACATAGACATTGACCTTAAAATTATTAGTGATTAATTTCTTTTGCAACAAAACATAGGGGCCCAGGACGGCCATAAAACCTTCAGCATAATAAATCACAGTCTCTGCTGGAAACATATTTATATTCGTATCCCCATTCGGGTACTACAATAGCTCCTTGCCTGGGTGTGGCGTCTGTGTACACGTTTACTTCGGGTTGTCATCGCGAAGCTTCTGGGTATCTGGAATACCTCTTCTTTCCATAGGTCTTTGAGCCAGGCTGTCTTCCTTTCATATGCGTCCTTGATTATGAAGCGGGGAAGGTCAAGAATATAGGTCACCCAGCTGATGAAGCCCGCTGCCTTGGGGATGTCAGTGGTGCGTAGTCGGGGAATGATTTCCATCACTAGATGCAGGCGTGCTAACGTTCCTGGCGTTAGCTGTAGCGTTTGTGACGCCGTGTCTATTTGGACGCCCAGATACACTAGCCTTGTGGTAGGGGTCAGGTTGCACTTGTTGAAGGACAGGGTGATTCCTAAATCATTTGTGATGAACTGTACCACTGCGTCCACCGTGGGCCGGTCTAGATCAGGGCTGGCTAGTAGCCAGTCGTCTAGATATGGTACCATTAGGACGTCGAAGAGTTGCCTAATTTCCGCCGCTACTTCCCTGGCGAATCTCTGGAGGATCGCTGGGGCCAGAGTGTGGCCCATGGGTAGCCTGTTCATTTCATACTTGGTCCCCGCGTACCAGATTCCGTAGAACCGTCGATGGTCGGTTCTGATCTTGAGTTGGAAAAATGCGTCCTGTAAATCCAATTTTGCTAGCTGGACTCCGGGTGCTAGGCGCCGCAGGCTTTTGGCAGCGTCTAACAGGCTGAACCTTGGATTTCTATAGAAAGGAGTCCATGGGGACAGATCTAGTATGAATCGGATTCCCCCCGATACTTTGGGTACCGTGGTTGCCCGGAATGCGCATTTGATATGCTCTTGTTCGCTGATGATCCCTTGCTTAACCAGTTTCCGAATGATGGTTGTCATGTCGGGTGTTTCCTTGGTGCGGTAAAACACGAATGGGGCCAATGTGGGCCTCGGGAGGTCTGCTCCTTTTAGCACTAACTGTAGCACTTCCGGGTTGTCGTAGGGATACACTCTCACTGAGGGTAAGAACTTTGGGATTTCTTTATGCAGAACACTAGTCACTGGGGCCATGGGTTGCACTTTTGGTGGGAGGGTCAACCACTCACCGGAGGTGATATCTGCTATGGTGTCCTCATCGTCCGAATCCGCGTACGCGGAGTCGGTGTCGGCGGTGCTGTCCTTATCTGGGAATTCCACTGGTTCCGGCGGGTCCCCGCTTCCTGTCCATACCAGTAAGTCCAGGAGGTCCGCCAGGTCCTCCCCAGTAGCACCGCTCGGTGTAGCCCGCTCATTGTCGACGGCCTCGGGGTCCTCGGCGGGCGCGGGATCCCCGGCTTCTGGTGGGCCGATATTCCCTTGGTTCTGCCTGATAAGTGGGCGGTTGCTCTTGGTATCGGGTTTGATACCGTCTGTCCTCGGTGGCCTGAGGTACTTGCACTACAATATTCGGGGTGGGTTGTACTAGTTGGGGAGGCACCCGGAGAAGGTCTTGTCCGGATACTCCTGCTACTTTGGCCGCTACCGGCCATCCATGCTCCCCCACAATGCCCAGGAATCGCAGTCTGGCGTACAAGATTCCTTTAAGCTGGCTTGGTAACTGGGGCAGTGAAAAACGGTTACCCCACTAGCATAATTGACAATCTTTTAGCTAAGAAAGAGAGATATCTTGCAATGGAGAAAATTTACCGACGTCCTGTGGATATTTGTCCTAAACCCAAGTGGGCTAAATTAAAGTTCATCAACAACCTTTCATTAAAAATCGCTAACTTGCTACCCAAGGATTCCCTAGGGACGGCATTCAAAAACCGTCTGAATTTATATAAACTTTTTTGTTATAATAAGGATAGGATTAACCTCCAACTGAAATCAGGAGTTTACAAATTGGGATGCCTTGAATGTAATGGGGTTTACATTGGCCAAACTGGTCGCAGTTTTAACATCAGAGCTAAGAAACACCAACGCTGTTTTATTAATAAGAATGAGATTTCGCATTTTGCCAAGCACCTGCTCGAATCCGGCCATGATGGAGACTTTCAACCGAAAATCCTACACGTGGAAAGCAAAGGTACTCGCCTCAATTTCCTTGAACAACTGGAAATTGTTTCCCATTCCAATTCCCCGAAATACAAAATCTTAAACGAGCACCTTTTTCCCTCCCACTCCCCGCTGATCTATTCTATCCTTCCCTCCAACGACCAGTACCCTCGCACTGAGGACCCCTCTTCACCTACGCCCCCTCCTTAGACCTTCCCCTCGATCCNCATCAACATGATGGGACATATAGAAATTAAAATTATAGAAGTGGATTGCATATGCAGTGAACTTCTAAACCTCTAAATTTCATAAAAACATTTCCAGTGAGATAATAACTAAATTATTAGCACTTCATAAGAGTATAATGAATTGAGCATGCAAGAAATGGTACAAAAATTATAGCGAACTCCTTCAGATAAAATAAGTTAATCTCTGAAATATCTGCTAGATGTATTGACTAGCCTGTTCATGTGTGTCTTCTAGTATTAGAAAAAATAACTGCTTTGAAGTGACGAGTATACTCGGCCTGAACACAAAATAAACGGAAAGTTTCGGGTAGGAAGAATTAACTCGGCCACGTCAGAAAAGGAACCACCCGTCAAGACGAGTATACTCGTCGGCGTCAGGGAAGTGGTTAAAGTAAACACATTCTGAAAATGGTACAATACAACTTTATAAATGAAAATAAAATGTATTACTTACCGTATTCATTCCTTTCCTGGTTATTCATGTCTTCAAATGATTGATTCAACTGCTTGAATATCTCGATCCATGCATTCCTTGTCTGGATCCTGTCCTTGTAATTTTCAAGGGTTTTGTCCCACAAAATTGGCCACTCTTCTACTAAGGAAATCAATCTTTCAATGTCAACTTCAAAAACCATTGTATGAATGATAAGGAAAGAATAAAGAGAAGGTAACTAGAAAGAACGAAAAAATATGCTGTGGATGCATGGACTCTCAGGGTTCTTTCAAAAATGAAATTCACTTTTCAACTAACTAACTTTCAGCGACTGCAGCGAATTGTCGTCATACATAGAAGAAACTGGGATAAACTTCTTGAACATTAAATAAATGAAATGTATATTATATGTAATAAAAAATATTCTCTGAGCATAAGTAAAGAGAATAACTCTTCTTTAATTTGGTCATACGCATATAACGTAATGCCTGATGGCATTGAGGGGCTAGAGAATTTCTGAAATCTTCCGCCTGAAAATGACAAGGCTGCAGTCCACAGCACTAGGGTGGGCCCGGCTGCTTTCTGGCTGCTGTACTCCGTTTGGACGGCATACAGCTCCAGCCATATGAATGTGAAACATCCCTTACAGTCTTCAGTAAATGGCTGTGTTAACGGTGCCATAAGGACGGCTGCCTGACAAGTGTGAAATGGGCCTTATACTGTACCCCGTAGGTGCAACAGATCCTCCTGCAGCTGCTTTACTTAGACGAGTAGCTCTGCTAAGGGATCTTCGCCATTCTTTGTGGGCACACAAAACGGAGTATTTTCACCACGTAGCTCATGACATTTGCATAGGCAGCTTATACAGGACCATGTCTTATTAAGTTCTTTCAGAGACAGCATGCCTGCATCACTTAAAGATGCACCCAGAGAATGACGCAGTCCCTGACAATGGTCACAATTAACCACCACTTGATTGTGCTTCACATTCTGACTGCATTTAACACAAACACTTGACATTGTTATGCACGTGGGATCCGTGCGCAAGGAACAAGAGTAGGAGAGGAAAAACATCAACACACCACAAATGCTCAAAGCAGAATGGGGTCCAAATTGCTCTAGCAGTTCTCATACCAAAGTGGAGAGTTCTTCCTCCTCCCTAGGTTCCACTTCTTCCTCTGTCCTAAACATAAGTGAAAATATTCCTTGTCTCCTTTGAGGCAATCTTGCGGGAGGACTTTGTCTGCCCAGTATGGGTGATACCAATTGTGCTCATCTTGAAGTACTTGCCATGGCGGCAGGAGTTGATGGCGGCAGGATGGCCACCCTGCCAGGTGTGCACTAGTGGAGGAGAGGATCTGGGTGCTCGCCTCGACAAACTGATCCAGACTCCAACCAGTGCCCTGTGTCAGAGTGACAACCGGTCTGTGGTCACTGAGAAAACACACTAATGTTGGTACTGTATGGAGGGTCACCGTTCTACTTCCTCTATTCTTGCATCCACCTCCATGGCCGCCTTGAACATCGCAGGCATCGTCAAGTGACATTGCCATCTTACCTCTCAATCCAAGCCATTGAGAAATGCGTCCAATGCCAGGTCAGCCTCATACGCACTCACATATTTGGCGTACCCCTCTGTTTTGTATGTGTATTGATTGATTTTCATTATTCTGCTGGCAATGTCTCTTATTTCCTTGCTATGGTTGATCTGGAGGGTTGATAAAAGTTTGAGGTTGGACCGGCTGCTCCATTTGGGACCAAATCTGTCCAATAGCTGCTTCTTAAACTCCTCATAACCAGCCCCCCTGCATTCTTCTTTGCTCCAGACAAATGCATCTGCCTCCCTATTTAAGCATAGCCATGTTACTGCAATCTTCAATAGTTTGCCCCAACCTCTCAAATTCTTGATTGTCTCGATCTTATATAGTAAAAACCTCCACATCTTCCTCAGCTCCTGAAAACCTGATCGCCAACGTGAGGGGCAGATAATTCTTCCCCCCAACTTATAAACCCAAACAGTGCATCTCCAGTGGACGCGATCTTTGTCCTCGCTGATTGATTTGTCCTCAATTCCCTTAATTGGTTGTACATTTCACTGATGACCTCTCGGAGCTCAATTTNCACCCCCGACAGGTCACTGCACGCAACCAG
The DNA here is from genome assembly GCA_000376725.2 of Ladona fulva. NCBI lineage: Eukaryota > Metazoa > Arthropoda > Insecta > Odonata > Libellulidae > Ladona > Ladona fulva. The sequence continues at coordinate 31,548 of KZ309550.1, forward strand.
CCCGTAGTCAAGGACCGGCTGCAGCAGCGCCCGGACGAGGGCGAGCCTCGTCCTGAGGCACGGTCGGAAGACCATGCCCCGCAAGCGGCGCAGGCCCCAGTGGACCCGCCTGACCGTCTCCCCCACCTGTGTCCCCCACGTCAGGTCCCCCGCGATCACCACCCCCAAGTGCCGGAAGGATTCCCGGTATGGGATCGGGCGTCCCCCGATCCTGACGGTTGGCGTGTCCGGCCCGAAGTGCATCTTCCGCAGCCTCCGGTTCCCCACCACGGCAGCCACGCTCTTCTCTGGGTTCACGGCTAGCCCCCTCCCCTGGAGCCAGCCGCATATCCGCTGGAGGTCCTGGTTCATTGTCTCCACCGCCGCAGGGAGGGACGGGCCCTCAACGTCGCGGACGAGCAAGAGGTCATCGGCGTATAGATGCATCCGGGATGAGATGTCGAGCCGAGCCACCCCGTCCACGTATATGTTGAACAGGGTGGGGGAGAGACTCGACCCCTGGGGCACCCCCATCCGGACGCGCCGCCACCCGGAACACGGGCCGTCCCCCGTCCGCAGGTTCGCCCAACGGTCCTCCAGGTAGCTCTTGAAAAATTCCATCTCCGTCACCCCGAAGTTGAGTTCCCGGAAGGCGTCGAGGAGGACGTCGTGCCTGACCGTGTCGTAGGCCCTGGACAGGTCCAGGCCCACGACCAGGCAGAGCCTCCTCCCATCGATTGCCTTCCTAATGGGGTCAAGGACGCCGACCAGCGCCGACTCCGTCCCCCGGTGCCGGCGGAAAGCGTGCTGGGCCGGGCTCAGCAGCTCGTGAGCTTCGAGGTGTCCCGATACCCGACCCAGCACGATGGCGTCCAGGGGCTTTCCGAGGCTGTTCCCTACGGCGATCGGGCGATAATCCCCGCACTCCGCGGGAGCGGGAATCTTCGCCAGCGGGAGGATGGAGACCTCCTTCCACTCCCGCGGATACACACCCCGGGCGAGGCACATGTTGTAGAGGGCCGTCAGCGGCCGGATCAGGACCGGGGCGACGGTTTTCAGGAAATGCGGAGGTATCCCGTCCGGTCCGGGGGTCCTCGACCTCGAGGCCCCGATGGCCGCCTTCACCTCGCCCTCGGTGATTGGGGAGAAGTGGAAGACTGGAAGGCTGCGGGCCGCTGACGAGGCTACCCCGGCGTGTCCTGCGTTCGGCCCGTCACCGACGGGCTCCAGGACGAAGCTTTTGAGGAGGGCCTCGGCGGAGACGGTGAGACCGGTTCGGGTCCCGCCCCTCAGCCCTCCCTGGGTCCGAACGGTCCTCCACAGCGCCGACGGCCCCTCACCCACCAGGCCGGCGAAGTATCGGTCCCTGGCGTTCCGCAGGTGCTGCCGCGTCCGGTTCCTCGTCCCCCTATATATTTCCCAGGCCTCGGGTGTCCTCTCCCTCTTAAACCTTCGGAAGGTAGCGTCCCTCTCGGCCATCTCCTTACGTAAGGTTTCGTCTATCCAGGGGGCGGGGGGACGTCCCGCCTTCCTCGTCCTCACGGGCGCGTGGGTATCGAGGACGCCTCTCACCACGTCCCTCAGTAGCCTGGCTTTTCCTTCCGGGTCGCCGTCCTCCCAGACGGCCTCCAACCTCCCCCAAGCAGGATCGCTCAGGAGGGCGACGACGTCGACGCGGCGGAAGTCACGACAGGTGATGACCTTCCTCCGCGCTCTCGGCACCCGCCAGTGTACGGTGCAGGATATCAATTCGTGGCCGGAGAGGCCCGGGACGGGCCGCTGATGATAATCTAACACGTCGGCCCTATCCCGAACCAACGTGAGGTCCAGGGTGTTGTGGGACGTTGCCGTGTGGAAGGTAGGGAGATCTGACACGATAATCAGGCCGAGGTCTCCAACCGCCCGCCGAAAGGCCCTGCAGGTGCTATTGTCTTTGTTGATGGGGACGTTGAAGTCCCCCATTAGAATGGCCCTCGAACTACCGACGGCGGCTGCGGCGAAACGTTCCAGGACGCTCTGAGGCGACCTGGACTTAGGCGGACAGTAGGCCACCCCGACGGTCCCCCGACGCCCCCCGACCGACACTCCGAGGAAGAGGAATTCCTCCCTGGATGCCCGCGAGGCCCCGGACCTGTCAACAACCGTGGCGTGGATCCCCTCCCGCACGTAGATGGCCACTCCCCCTCCCGCGGCGTACCCCCTGTCGTTGCGGAACAGGTGGTAGCCCGGGAGGCGGTAGGAGTCGTCGCTGTAGGGGGGGCGGAGATGCGACTCAGAGACCGCCAGAAGGTGGGCTCCGCTCTTCTCCGCCAGCGCCGCGAAGTCTCCCCAGTGCGCCCTGAGTGACTCTGCGTTGACGTGTACCACGGTGAGGTTAGTTTGGTTCGACCTTCGGGGTGGCTCCATCATAAACGGAGCTCCTCCGTCAGGCGGGAAATGAGGCCGGCGATCCTCTTCCCCTGCTTCGCCTGGCGGGCCTTCCCCGACTTCGCCTCCTGGATGGCGCGTATCCTTTCCAGGAACGCGCCGGGGTCCACGGGAAGCCCGCGGAGGTAGTCCGCGACGTTGTCCCGCTTCCAGGCCTCCCGGACCGCCCTTCGGAAGAGTTGGTCCGGGATTCCCTCTCCGGCAGTTATGGAGGACGGGAGTTCCTCCGACTCCAAGGAGCAAGTATCCTCCCCGTCGTCGGTCTCCGGAGTGGGGGTGCCGATCGCCGATCTCTTGGCGACGGTTTTCTGTGGCGATTCCGACTCCCGCTTCCTCTGGCGTCGCTGAGCGGCGGCGGCGCCTACCTCCATGGCCTCCGGCTCTTCTGCTACCTCGGCCGGACGGGAAGGCAGAGCCGCAATCCTTGGGGCCCCATGGGCGGCTTCCTCCTGCTGTTTCTCGGCAATCGCGGGAGCTCCTTCCTTTTCGGTCGTCGGTGACGGGACGGGGTCGGCTGGCGGCTGCGTATTCACGGAGCACCGGGACTCGTGGTGCCCCCTCCTCCCGCAGTTGGTGCAGGTGTGGTCGTCTAGGTTCAGAAATACCGTGTGCGTTGTCCCTCCGTGGGTGATTGGAATGGCGAGCGGGAGGACAGCCAGGTTCTCCACGACGATGTGGGCCACCCTCCGGAAGCCCCTGACGTGTGCAAACAGGGGATTGGTGCAGTTTGCCCTGCAAAAGTTGACGGGTCCGACGACCCTCCCGAACTTCGAGAGGTGGTCGCTGATGGTTTTTGCCGGGATGTCCGGGATGGCGTTGGATAGGAAAATTCTTGTGCATCCGGACACGTACTTCCGGAAGTTGATTATTTTCCCTTTTTGGGGGATTCCGGGGGAGGTAGCCACTCGCTCCGCCATTTCCCTGGTGCGAAGGTATATACACATTCTTCCCAGGGATATGCGGGACGCGAAGATTATGTCTTTGGGGTTCACCTGAGTCGTGAGGGCCACAAGGTAGTCCTCGAGGGTGAGCCCGTCCATGACCTCGGCGACGACGGCGGTCTGCTTGTCCGCGTCCGTATGTCCTGAGACGGCTTCCAGGTTGGCACCGGGGGAGTTGTTCCGCGTTACTGCGGCGTAGGAAGAGGGTTTGGAAGTGTTCTTGGAAGAGGATGGGGTGGTAATGGGTGAGGATGTGGTGGTGGGTGAGGAGGTGGTGGATGTGGTTGGCTGAGTTGCGGCGGTGGTGGAAGCAGTGGATGAAGGTGGCTTTATCTTCTCCGCTCCGGAGAAGTCCTTTTCTCTGGACCTGGGCGAAGTCCCGGGAGATTTCCCAGCGTCGGTTGGTGGCTCCGACATGGCTGCAGGACTTCTGCAGCTTGGGTGTGAGATCGGGCTGGTCCAGAGGACCGGACGCTCCCGCGAAATTTGCAGGTCGTCCGCGCGTAAATATTACACGGAGCGACGCGAATAGGAGGAGAGGGGATAGCAGAGGGAGGAGGAGGCCGCAACACGCGATCGTAAGCAACGACAGGATGTTGCCGTACGTCACGGGTGTGGATGCGCGCGCTGCCGCGCCCGAAGGCTCGGAGCAGAACCGCGAGCAGCACCTACACTAGCGCCGCCTGGCGGCAGTCCCCGAAAATTCACTCGTGACTTTAATCACCAAATTATTAATCAACCCTTAGACTAGTAAGAAAAACGATTGATTTGGTGAGTAGCGGAAGACAAACACTATGCACTCGGAAAACTTCCACGACGATACAAGAAACTTTTCGGCCGCTGTGGCAAGAAGTTCAAGTTTCGGGGCCGTAGGTCGTGAGGCTGCGTTTTCTCGTTAATTAAGGAGAAGATCACTCCCCCCTTCCGCGAGAAACGCTGCACAACACTATTGTCTCCAAACGGTCACAAGGAAACCGAGATCCAGAAAGATTTGGCAGTCCAGGGGCCAAAACACTGGACCGGCACGAGAAACAAACGACGATCCTTTCGATGGCCGGAACCACGTTGCGAGGAAAACGACGTCGCGAGACTTCAAAAGCCTCTAAATTCCTCGAAATTGCAGGAAAATCGACGCGAACACGTAGGCGATTAAACTCACGCACGTAGCACACGCGAATATCCTCAAAGACGAGAAAACACTCAATCCAATCACAAAGCACGGAAGTATAACAGGAGCTACTCTGAAACACGTCCGTTCGCAGTGAGAGAGAGAGAGAGAAAATATCCCAGAAATTAATAGATACTTTCTCGTTACACGGTCTAGATCAAGTTAACATGAATATTACCGGGACGAATCGTGCAGGTCAAGGAAACATTCTGGATTTATTAGCCACCTCCCATCCACATATGATGACTAATCTCGATATAGTTGACGGAATTTCAGATCATGACGTGATACTGGNTGGTAAATTGGCCAAATTTTGTTTAGTTTTTGGTTGGGATGGTTTAGAGGGTCATACTCCTCATTATTGCTGAAATGCAAATATTGCCTAATACTTGCAAACCTCTGATACGATATTGTATCTCCAAAAAAAGGCGTAACTAATATACACCTTCTTGACCAATATTGCTCTTGGTCTGGCTTTCGAATAATAATTTGCAGTATTATCAGTGCGAAAAACACAGGAATTTTGGCAGCACTAGTGTCACGCCATTGTGGTCTCGAACTGGATGGTTTCTCACTGAGACACTGTCTTGCATACCGGTTCGTTTCATTGGTGATATGCCCAATCACTTCATCATCCAAGAAAAGTTCCAGATATTGCAACTCACTTCCACCTGGAACAACTTCAAAATTCACCGATGACTCTTCTTGAAAGTAGAATCTTGGCTGTGCAGGAGGGCAAGAAGTATCTAATTCCTGCCATGCTTCTTCTTGCAATGGTTTTCCCTCGTCTTCCGAATCGTGGTCGGTATCCTCTGAGAAGCTCGATTCCGATCTGGAGTCTTTGATGTCTTCATCTTCAAACTCCACATCAGAAATGTCACTTTCGTTATCACTTGCCATCTCAAATAGGGTAAAATAATTTATAGCTGTTGAAAAGTTATAACGAATAGAAGACAAAGACTCCCAAACTATGATCTTGCTAATGAAGACTGCTAGAATGCTATCAGCAGAATGCAGATGTAAGAATGCTAGACGTGTTCGCTCGAGAGGATAATGAATAACTAAGTAAGCTTTGAAGTTTTGAGAGCAAATTCTATTTTCTTGCCACATGGTGGGAATACTCGTAAAGGTTACGAGTATTCCCAAGTAACCTTCTGAAATTCGTGGGTGGGGAGAAACCCTAGGGTATTGACCTTAGATAGGGATAAAAACAAAGGGTTGGGGCTTCATGAAAACGTTCCATTGTCCTTGTCACGGATACTTTACCCATACTTCATACCACGTGTCTTTCTATCCCTTTCCATAGGGATTATCTCTCTTATGAGTAGTAAATACAGCCTTATGGGCTTGGGTGAAGAACCCTTGTGTGGTCTGTGACGGTGCCTTGACTCCAAAGATAATTGAAGGGGAGGTAAATACATACGGTCACTGAAAATTTAGCGAAGGGGCACTGCTGAAAACAGATGGATATACTCCTTTCCTCATCCCTGGAAAGGGAAAACCCAACATGTGTCAATTTCTCTGTGATGTGCCGCAAAACACAAGCAGATTCATCCGTTAGAGAAGGAAAGAGAACTGAGGCCACATTCCACAAGGGAGGTCTAAGAAGTTTGTTTTATTGATCTGGGACCACATACTGAGATAGTAATGGAAAAGGGTCCCAATTCTTTTATTTCTGATGCTGTTCGGTCATGTTTCTCTGCCTTCAATGAAACATACGAAGCAGTATTTTAGGACCTAAGTCTCTTTCAGTGTGGGAAACATATATCTCAGCATATAAATTTGTTGCAGAATATAGGATTTACGAGGGAACGAGGTTCACGTTCAGCCAGGTTATGATGATGATCTGGAGCCTCGTTCCCGAGCGCGTCCCAATTCCAACTGATGCCCTTCTCGTGTTCCGGAGTATTTATATCTGGCCGCCATATTGCTGCGGACCAGACATATTTACACCGGGACAGTCCTGGAAGGACGGTCAGCAGGATTGAGGCGGCCAGGAACGAAGATCCAGGCCACTTGTCGCGGCAGTTCCTTTATTAAATGAATATACATAGCTTTCAAATTATCGTCATTGAACAATAAGCCTTTTCCTTTGTTAAGGGCAAACACAACAGAATTATCATCAACATAGACATTGACCTTAAAATTATTAGTGATTAATTTCTTTTGCAACAAAACATAGGGGCCCAGGACGGCCATAAAACCTTCAGCATAATAAATCACAGTCTCTGCTGGAAACATATTTATATTCGTATCCCCATTCGGGTACTACAATAGCTCCTTGCCTGGGTGTGGCGTCTGTGTACACGTTTACTTCGGGTTGTCATCGCGAAGCTTCTGGGTATCTGGAATACCTCTTCTTTCCATAGGTCTTTGAGCCAGGCTGTCTTCCTTTCATATGCGTCCTTGATTATGAAGCGGGGAAGGTCAAGAATATAGGTCACCCAGCTGATGAAGCCCGCTGCCTTGGGGATGTCAGTGGTGCGTAGTCGGGGAATGATTTCCATCACTAGATGCAGGCGTGCTAACGTTCCTGGCGTTAGCTGTAGCGTTTGTGACGCCGTGTCTATTTGGACGCCCAGATACACTAGCCTTGTGGTAGGGGTCAGGTTGCACTTGTTGAAGGACAGGGTGATTCCTAAATCATTTGTGATGAACTGTACCACTGCGTCCACCGTGGGCCGGTCTAGATCAGGGCTGGCTAGTAGCCAGTCGTCTAGATATGGTACCATTAGGACGTCGAAGAGTTGCCTAATTTCCGCCGCTACTTCCCTGGCGAATCTCTGGAGGATCGCTGGGGCCAGAGTGTGGCCCATGGGTAGCCTGTTCATTTCATACTTGGTCCCCGCGTACCAGATTCCGTAGAACCGTCGATGGTCGGTTCTGATCTTGAGTTGGAAAAATGCGTCCTGTAAATCCAATTTTGCTAGCTGGACTCCGGGTGCTAGGCGCCGCAGGCTTTTGGCAGCGTCTAACAGGCTGAACCTTGGATTTCTATAGAAAGGAGTCCATGGGGACAGATCTAGTATGAATCGGATTCCCCCCGATACTTTGGGTACCGTGGTTGCCCGGAATGCGCATTTGATATGCTCTTGTTCGCTGATGATCCCTTGCTTAACCAGTTTCCGAATGATGGTTGTCATGTCGGGTGTTTCCTTGGTGCGGTAAAACACGAATGGGGCCAATGTGGGCCTCGGGAGGTCTGCTCCTTTTAGCACTAACTGTAGCACTTCCGGGTTGTCGTAGGGATACACTCTCACTGAGGGTAAGAACTTTGGGATTTCTTTATGCAGAACACTAGTCACTGGGGCCATGGGTTGCACTTTTGGTGGGAGGGTCAACCACTCACCGGAGGTGATATCTGCTATGGTGTCCTCATCGTCCGAATCCGCGTACGCGGAGTCGGTGTCGGCGGTGCTGTCCTTATCTGGGAATTCCACTGGTTCCGGCGGGTCCCCGCTTCCTGTCCATACCAGTAAGTCCAGGAGGTCCGCCAGGTCCTCCCCAGTAGCACCGCTCGGTGTAGCCCGCTCATTGTCGACGGCCTCGGGGTCCTCGGCGGGCGCGGGATCCCCGGCTTCTGGTGGGCCGATATTCCCTTGGTTCTGCCTGATAAGTGGGCGGTTGCTCTTGGTATCGGGTTTGATACCGTCTGTCCTCGGTGGCCTGAGGTACTTGCACTACAATATTCGGGGTGGGTTGTACTAGTTGGGGAGGCACCCGGAGAAGGTCTTGTCCGGATACTCCTGCTACTTTGGCCGCTACCGGCCATCCATGTTCCCCCACAATGCCCAGGAGTCGCAGTCTGGCGTACAATATTCCTTTAAGCTGGCTTGGTAACTGGGGCCAGTAAGAGATGCACGTAAGGACGTGTTCTGCTTCGTGCTGGTCGCGTGCCCGAAGTTTCCCTTGTTGGATCATACTGTGGAGACCAGATGCCCCAGCTGAATGACTTCCAGGTCAGCGGGTGGGTCTTCGGATGTGGGGTTCTGAGGCCTTAAACTTTGGAATGTTTGAGGTGCCGGGTTCACTGACGGCGGTGGATTACTGGTGACCGATGCATGTTGGGAGGCTTCTAGAATTTCCATTCGGCCACTTATTCCTCTGATTTCCTCGATTAACTGCGAGGCCCATACAGGCGCCTCGGGTTCCGATGTGAACAAGTTCGGCGAACGCCGAGTAGGACTTCCTTGAGGGGATGTGCTAGTTCCCTGAATAGGTTGATTGTTGGGCATTCTCGGAGTTGTGTGAGTGCCAAGTCTAGTTTCAACCATATGAGCGTCGGGAAGCGAGATGATCTGGAGCCTCGTTCCCTCGAGTCAAATTCATCGTCACACATCGCGAATGGAGTTCAAATAAAAATAATGATAGACTCCAATCGTGTTTGAAACCATAGTATGCATGGTTGAATATTGAAGTAAATGCGAGCGAAGAGTAGAACATCAACATGATGGGACATATAGAAATTTAAATTATAGNGTGGTCGTTCAACCCTAGACCACTTAGTCAGGGTTGACAGTTTCATTCAAGAGGCCTTCCTCCTGCGCCAACATACAATTGGGGTTTTCTTTGACTTGGAAAAGGCCTACGATAGAGTATGGAGGTGGAAGATCCTCCAAAAGCTGCACAAGTGGGGATTCAGAGGAAACTTAACAAGGTTTATCCAAAACTTCCTATTAGACCGAACTTTCAGAGTCAGAATTGGGAACCACCTACCTAAACCCTTTCAACAGACCAATGGAGTGCCATAGGGCTCAGTTCTTAGTGTAACCCTCTTTTCCATAGCGATAAATGACATTGCCCAATGCATTAAGACACCAGTCATTGCATCACTATTCGTGGATGATCTAGCAATTTTTTGCAGATCAACCAAACTTACAGTAGCCGCAAGACAGCTGCAGCTGACAATCAATAGATTGTATAATTGGGCCCAAAAACATGGTTTCCACTTCTCCCTTGAGAAAACAAAATGTGTCCACTTTAACAGACTGAGGGGAATCCATACTCCAGGAACCTTATCCCTTGGCGGAAAGGATCTCCTCTACACACCTTTGATGCATTTCCTGGGTATGACACTAGACAGCCACCTAAACTGGCGATAGCATTGACAGACCTTAAAGTCCAAGTGCTTTTTAACTCCTAACATTTTAAAATTTTTATCTAAATTGACATGGGGAGCTGATCGCCCTACATTGCTCTTACTATACAGGACACTTGTTTGCTCTAGATAAGACTATGGCTCCATCATATATGCATCTGGATACCCTTCCTACATTAAGGGAATAACTACTATACACAATCTAGGACTTCGTATGGCTACTGGTGCCTTCAGGACAAGCCCAGTTCTCAGTATGTACTGTGACGCAGGGGAACCCCCCCTAGATGTTAGACGGAACATTTTAATGTATAACTATGTTTCAAAAATTTTAGCCTCTCCCTCATATCCATGTTACAGTATTGTTTTTAACCCAAAATTTTTAAACATTTACAACAAAAGAAGAAGGGTAACAAAACCCTTAAGTGTGAGGTTTAATGATTTTATCCAAAGCTCCAATGTAGACCTTCCATTAGTGTGCCCAACAGAGTACCTAAAGGATCCACCTTGGCTACTGCCACAACCAAAGATTTTAACCTTTTTAAATCAGCTAAAGAAATCCTGCACCAGCAACACAGAATACCAACAACAATATCATAGATATCTTAACGAACACCCTGAGCTTTCACCAATCTACACTGATGGATCGAAATCAGACACAGCATGTGCATGAGCTGTGTTCTCTTCAAATCATTGCATTATTAAAGACAGGTTGAGTCCTTTATCCTCAATATTTACAGCTGAGCTTCACGCAATAAGACTGGCCCTTATGAAAATAGTCGGAAATTCTGGCTCCTATCTCATTTGCACCGATTCCCTCAGTGCTCTACAATCAATTGCCACCTATTCACCAGCACATAGAATCACACAGGACATTCAGTGTGCAAAAAGCTCGCTAAACAAAAAGGGCATTGTTACGAAATTTCTTTGGGTCCCTGGTCACGTTGGAATTGCAGGTAATGAAAGAGCAGACACAGCTGCCAGGGAGGCATTAGACATCCCTTTGCCAGAGTCTGTGCAAGTCCAGCATGAAGACTTAAGGGTTTATCTTAGAAAAGTTTCCCTGGAGCAATGGGCACAATCATGGAGGAACCTTGGCAATAACAAGCTGCGTCTTATTAAACCTGTTACGTCAGCGTGGGCCTCTTCAGTCAGGAGCTGTCGAGGAGAAGAAATTGCAGTCACACGACTAAGGATTGGCCACAGTGCTCTCACTCACTCCTATCTCTTCTCAGAGGAGAAAATCCCTCCAAGCTGTGACAAATGCAACTGCCCCCTCAGCATCCGACACCTCCTGCTAGAGTGCGACAGATACAGCACCATTCGCAGCTCCTTAAGTATTACAGGGGAGCTAGCCACTATACTTGGGGATGACTATGAGGCAATCACTAGAGTATTGCATCTCCTCAGGGAAATTAGACT
>KZ309550.1:43728-85948 GCA_000376725.2 Ladona fulva
GGCGGTTAGGTGAATAATTGACGCCGCTACTAACGTTTAATAGAGCTTTTATTGCAACTGAACTTTACACTAATTGTGAGGTAAATATTGACTCTTCGAGCACGTGGTCGCGAGTAGGATCTGGATCCGGACGGATGCGTCTCGACTGCTCTCTGGTCTCATTAGGACTGTCATAATGGCGGTCAGTCTGGAAGTGTCGTGGGCGAGCATAATGCGCTGCGCTCGCGGCGGCATACTAATGAACTGCAAAGGTCATGGCCGCCACAGCACCCCCCTGGCAGTGATAAGGTCTATAAAAAAAATAGCAATAATTAGATATCATAATCTATGAAATGTTTTGGGAAATGGACAGTCCGTCCATGTCTTGTTTTTTTTTCTTTGGTCGGCGGGGCTGTGTCACGCTCTTGTGTGCGCTTTCTTCCTTCTTCGTCCTCGTCCACCAAAACGTAGGCTGGCTTCAACCGGTCAATGGAAACAGTATCTTCTCTTGCACCCTTGCGCAAGCGGAAGAACTTCTCTTGGCGCTCGATTACCTCGAACGGGCCTTCGTAGGATGGTTGAAGTCCTTTGGTGGCGTCATTGCGGACAAAGACTTGGCTCGCCGTCGCTAGGTCTCGGAATACGAAAGTTCGCTTTTCACCGTGGCGGGCGGCGGCGGTGGGGCGCAGGCTCTGCATGTACTGCCGAAGTCGTGCTGCGTACTTCGTTATGTCATCGTCCTGCTGACGTTCGGGAACAAAGAATCCTCCTGGTAGGCGAAGGCTCGTCCCAAAGACTAAATTTGCTGCAGTAGTGCCCAAATCCTCCTTCCATGCGGAGCGGATGCCGAGCAAAACTAGTGGTAGGACTTCAGTCCAATCATCCGTCGTGTGGCACATGATGGCTGTCTTGAGTTGCCGATGGAATCTTTCAACTATTCCGTTTGCAGCTGGATGATACGCTGTCGTACGAATGTGAGAAGTTCCGGTCAGAACTGACAATTCCCGGAAAACTTCAGACTCAAATTGACGGCCACGGTCAGTGGTGACTCTCAGTGGGGTCCCAAAACGGGATATCCAACATTCAAGGAATGCCTTGGCGACTGTGGGAGCGGTGATGTCGACAATAGGTAATGCCTCAGGCCATCTCGAGAAGCGGTCGATGCAGGTCAGGCAGTACCGGAATCCGTGGGAGTAAGGCATGGGTCCGATTATGTCCAAATGGATATGATCGAAACGAGCGGCGGGAGCTGGAAATGTTCCCAATGGTGCGGTAACGTGGCGCGTTACCTTCGCTCGTTGGCACGGGATGCATGTTTGGGCCCAACTCCTGCAATCTTTTCTCATCGACGGCCATACGTATCGGTCTGCCACGAGCCTTATTGAGGTTTTTATACCTGGATGCGCCAAAACGTGCAAGGAATTAAAAACTTGCCGACGGTAGGGCACCGTAACATACGGGCGAAATGTTTCTGTAGATACATCGCAATAGAGGCTGACGGCTGACCCTGGAATGGTGACTTTCTTGAGTGAAAGCGAGGAGTCTTCCTGTAGGTAATACTTCAGTTCCTCGTCTTCTTCTTGGGATTTGGCTAGTTCCTCCAAATCCAAGGCCTGGTGGATGGCATCGATCCTGGAAAGTGTATCCGCTACGATGTTTTCTCTCCCAGCCACATGGCGGATGTCCGTTGTGAACTGGGAAAGGAAATCGAGGTATCGGAACTGGCGGGGCGATGACCTTTCTGGCTTCTGCTGGAATGCGTAAACCAACGGCTTATGATCTGTAAAAATAAGAAACGGTCGGCCCTCGAGGGGGGTCGGCGATTATGTCCTCGACTTCCTTAGCCTCCCGGGTTCCAAGATGGCCGACGGCGTGCCAAAATTTTTTCTCGTCGTTTTGGATGCGATTTAGAAGGAGTTGTCCTTCCAACTGGTAGAACCATAACGTCGGATCCTCCGGAGTGAAATTAGGGACTTTGATGCTCACTGTAGATACTGAAGGTTCTGCGGGATCCATATTCGGTACCACTATAACACGTGCACGCTCGGGGTCACCAATTGTAGTGGCGGTTAGGTGAATAATTGACGCCGCTACTAACGTTTAATAGAGCTTTTATTGCAACTGAACTTTACACTAATTGTGAGGTAAATATTGACTCTTCGAGCACGTGGTCGCGAGTAGGATCTGGATCCGNATCTTATTTAAAACAATTAAAAATCACCTCATTATTAGGATTGCCAATCACTCCCGGATTCGCGGGGAAACATCCGGCATTGGACGATAATTTGTAAAGTCTCCCGGATCCCGGCGTTTTCCGTCCCGTTGGCGGTGTTTCCGTTGGCGTTGGGCTTAATACAGGATTAAGCAAGTGCTAAATGCTTCCCACTTCCTCCATCATTAAAATTAACCTCCATTGAACTGTATGACTCCTAAAATTACTAATTCTATGAATAGTTTGTATGAACTGTACTGGATTAATTCAAGAATTTAGCGTTGTGATTGGCAAATCTCCCTCCCTATTACTGCATCCTCTACGGATACGAATGCAGAAACGTGAGAATAGGGGATCTATCATTCCTGATGAATAACGAAATGAATCAAATAGGCGCCGCACTGCGAGTATTGATATTCCGGGTGCACTAGACACCTTAGCAGAGAAAGCGAAGATAAATATTGTTACGTTAATAGTGAAATATGGTACAGAGAGGACTATAATGAAGGCTGGAAACTGGGTAAGCTGTTCTTTCCAAATATACTCCTTCAAATCGGAGTCCTTCGACTCGATGACTCGTTTCGTCACTAAAAAGGGAAGACTATTCGCTATTGAGCAACGTTTTTCAAATGACAAAATCCACTACTTCGGCCTCGACTTTGTGATAGCTATTTATAATGAAAGGAATAAGACAAAACTTACACTCGTTACCACAAGATACGACTTAGGTTTCGACTCGTCGCGTCATTGTCAGGTCCTCTTCATCGTTTTACCTGACGATGACGCGACGCGTCGAAACCTAGGTCGTTTATTAAATATCCTGTGGAAACGAGTATAAGTTTTGTCTTATTCCTTTCGTTTATCAACTTTTTTTGCATTCCCTTGATCGAATAATCTCCAAACTCGTCTTCATTGCATTCGGTCAAGTTAGGATGACGATGGAACAACATCCCCTAGTTTATTGTTTATTCCTCCCAACCTGTTTCCTCTTAGATACGCCGATTCCGTGAGTTTATTCTTTATTTTCTTCTTCCCCATCAAAGCGTGTCTTTTCGCATGCAAATCGCTTGGAATTTTCCTAATTTTAATTTAACTTTTTCCTTCTATCTATCTTCTTAATCTTGTATTTTCCTTTGTTTATCTTCGATCCATCTCTAGCAGCCTTTGTTAATGTTATCCACCAACTTTATTTAACATCTCAGAAACCTCGGCAAACTGAGGCAAACCACCGACAAGCTTTACACACTGTTTGTCTCTTTTCTTTCCCTTCTTTTTTTTCCTCAATCATTTCCTCCAAGAATATGATAAACAAAGCATGTGAGTGACCACTGGCCACTATGTCTGAAATTGCCCCAAAATATCCCGATATTACACAGATATCCAAGTGATATCATTTACCTTAAGGGAAAGGATATCTTTTAGGGTTTTAGCAGACGCAAACAACCTAAGGAATGCATTACAGGACCTACGCCGTGCCTTTGCAAAACAGTGCTGAAAATTTTATGAGAATATTTAAAAATCCATATTATTTTAGGTTATAGTTAACAAGATAATGGGAAAAAGTTCTTCGTGCCTCTTAAATAATTAATTCCCAAAAATACTTGTGCATCTTCTTACTCCCCGTTAAGACTTACAGAAGTTCAAGTTGTCGCCCAAGAAAAATGAATAATCGGCAGCTTTTGAAATTGTATAAATCGTCATAATCTCAATTCAGCTCTTAACAGAATCACGCAATTACATAGAATAATGGAGTCCTCTGCCCTTCGAAACGGATAAGACTGAGAATATTTTTCTCCTTTATATCCCTATCAGAGTCCTCTAGGAATCTGATAGGGATATAACGGAGAAAAATTGGGAAAGCGTATCCCTAGGGATACGCTTTCCCAATTTTTGCCCTTTCCTATATGTAAGAGATATCTTCTGTGCTGGCTGGGTAGTTTTATAACTTCACAGAATTTGCTTTTATAGCACTTAAACTCACCATCACTTGCTGGTTCATGCAGTTTTTAAGCAACTTTACTCTCAATTTCTCTCTCCTGAGAACAAGATACAAAATTAAGACCTTTATTCTGTAGAAATCCATTATTCGTTATTGGTATAACAATCACGAAATCTAAGAAAATATTGTTATTGTTTTCCGATATACACAAAAACCCGCTTAAGATGATTTTCAGGGGACTCAATGATAATAAATCATAAGGACCGTACTAGTTCTCCAATAAAAAACGTATTATGCTGCAATAAACGTTCCTATTGTAGTGGCGGTTAGGTGAATAATTGACGCCGCTACTAACGTTTAATAGAGCTTTTATTGCAACTGAACTTTACACTAATTGTGAGGTAAATATTGACTCTTCGAGCACGTGGTCGCGAGTAGGAACTGGATCCGGACGGATGCGTCTCGACTGCTCTCTGGTCTCATTAGGACTGTCATAATGGCGGTCAGTCCGGAAGTGTCGTGGGCTAGCATAATGCGCTGCGCTCGCGGCGGCATACTAATAAACTGCAAAGGTAATGGCCGTTACACTATGTTCTGTTTTGATTCAACAGATAGATAGGTTTTTGTTCAAATCCAGTTTAGGGTGTTGTTTTTGTTCAAATCCTGTTTCCTGAAATTCCACAGCGACTCTTTCCTTTCCCTCACTTGCCTAAAGTTCCAAAATACGATATATACCCTCACCAGTATCTTCCTTCATACGAAGTATCAACAGAATCTTTAAATTCAGCGACAGAACTTGTCCACAGACTTTTGCAAGTACTGTACATACATTAAACTCAGCGGTGGGATTCATCAGGTTCATGCGAATCTGATCTTAGTACAGCCCGAGTTCGCCGAATAAAAAACATCTTCTACGTTTATCGAAAACGATAAACGTAGAAGAAATGCAATTTGCTTGTTACATCGAGAACATCATTAATTACATTAACTTTAGTTTAATCGCTAAGGAACTCTTGAAGACTATAGTAAGACTTATCTAAGTAGTAGGAACTGTTTTAAATTCCTTCTTAAAGCAGTGGTGGCGGTGATGCTCTTAATACTTTGAGGTAATTTATTAAAAATGGTAGAGGCTGAGTGATGAGGGCCATTTTGGGAGAGAGTGGGTTTGTAGTCATTGAGATGAATACCGTTTTTCCTATGAGTATTGAGAATGTGGTATGACGAGTTATAGGGAAAAGTTTTGGATGATTTTTTATGAAAAGTCTACAGTTTAGAATACAAATTGATGGTAGAGTAAGAATATTGAGAGAATAAAAACGGGGCTTCCCATTTGATCGATATGAAACACCACATATGACTTTAATTGCTTGTTTTTGTAACGAGAAAACTTTTCTAGCATAAATGACTTATTCCTGGATAAATTCCTATGAAAATTAGTCTACTTCATCTTATTTAAAACAATTAAAAATCACCTCNTAGGCGCCGCACTGCGAGTATTGATATTCCGGGTGCACTAGACACCTTAGCAGAGAAAGCGAAGATAAATATTGTTACGTTAATAGTGAAATATGGTACAGAGAGGACTATAATGAAGGCTGGAAACTGGGTAAGCTGTTCTTTCCAAATATACTCCTTCAAATCGGAGTCCTTCGACTCGATGACTCGTTTCGTCACTAAAAAGGGAAGACTATTCGCTATTGAGCAACGTTTTTCAAATGACAAAATCCACTACTTCGGCCTCGACTTTGTGATAGCTATTTATAATGAAAGGAATAAGACAAAACTTACACTCGTTACCACAAGATACGACTTAGGTTTCGACTCGTCGCGTCATTGTCAGGTCCTCTTCATCGTTTTACCTGACGATGACGCGACGCGTCGAAACCTAGGTCGTTTATTAAATATCCTGTGGAAACGAGTATAAGTTTTGTCTTATTCCTTTCGTTTATCAACTTTTTTTGCATTCCCTTGATCGAATAATCTCCAAACTCGTCTTCATTGCATTCGGTCAAGTTAGGATGACGATGGAACAACATCCCCTAGTTTATTGTTTATTCCTCCCAACCTGTTTCCTCTTAGATACGCCGATTCCGTGAGTTTATTCTTTATTTTCTTCTTCCCCATCAAAGCGTGTCTTTTCGCATGCAAATCGCTTGGAATTTTCCTAATTTTAATTTAACTTTTTCCTTCTATCTATCTTCTTAATCTTGTATTTTCCTTTGTTTATCTTCGATCCATCTCTAGCAGCCTTTGTTAATGTTATCCACCAACTTTATTTAACATCTCAGAAACCTCGGCAAACTGAGGCAAACCACCGACAAGCTTTACACACTGTTTGTCTCTTTTCTTTCCCTTCTTTTTTTTCCTCAATCATTTCCTCCAAGAATATGATAAACAAAGCATGTGAGTGACCACTGGCCACTATGTCTGAAATTGCCCCAAAATATCCCGATATTACACAGATATCCAAGTGATATCATTTACCTTAAGGGAAAGGATATCTTTTAGGGTTTTAGCAGACGCAAACAACCTAAGGAATGCATTACAGGACTTACGCCGTGCCTTTGCAAAACAGTGCTGAAAATTTTATGAGAATATTTAAAAACCCATATNTGACTTAAAGCTTTCCTTTATCCTTCATTAAGTTCCTTTTCAATTATCACAGTTGAATATTTGCATAGTTTATATAAAAATATTGTTGCCCATTATTTTAGAGCAAATTTTTACATAAAGTGTATAAAACAGAAAAAATCGCCATTATGTTGCAATGGCTAACTTAAATCACGATATTTTTAACCTTTCTGAAGGGAAATCTAAAATCAAATGTTGCGACAAATCGTGATGCCGATAAAAAAAACAATTTTTTTTCGACAATGCTGAGTGTCTGAACAACGCCTTCCAAGACTATCTCGCTTTTGAGAAGATCTTCGGATCATCACGGATCCGAATGGTATGTTTCATACGTACGTCCAAAAGAAACATTATTGTATTTTTGGCCAAATTTTTAGGATTCTAGCCCACTGTGCTATACAAGACCAAGACCATCACCGTCATCTACTAATGGTATTTGCTTCCTATCCACAATGGAACACCAATAACATTGTAATCAATATGCTCTAGCTTAACTTGGTGGAACACCATGATGAAATAAATATGAAAGTACTTCGTAGTTTCCACAAGAAACTTTTCTTTCGACCAGTTTCGACTCTCGCGAGTCATCTTCAGGTACATGGCACCGGAAATTTTTCATGGGTGCCATGTACCTGAAGATGACTAGCGGGAGTCGAAACCGGTCGAAAGAAAAATTTCTTGTGGGAACTACGAAGTACTTTCATATTTATTTCACCAATGACATTGTCGTGATAAAATGGGCAGCGTGGGTTTAGCTTAACTGCAGTTCAAATAAAATATGAATAAAAAATCCATCACATGTGAAAGCAAACTTGTTAACAAATCCATAAACCAATCCGAATCCAAAATGGATTTGAAAAGAGCCATAAGTATTGAATATCTAAGTAATGACCTTGATGCCCTATTCTTATCATAACTGCTTCTCAGGTCGTATTTACATTTTAAGATGAATAACCAACTATTCTTTTCTATATAATGGATGTTTTACTTCTTGTAGTGAAATTAGTGAAAGTTTGTTCAATTTATAGAACGATATTTAAAAGTAATTTCTTCAAGTTGAGAACTATAACATCAAAACTTAACTAGATTTTAATAGTGCTAAAATCTTATCTGTATCAGTAGTCCATTGGACAGATATACAGTCACTTACGAAAGTCTGTGGGCAAGTTCTGTCGCTGCTCTAGTGGCCATATAAAAATTCTGTTGGTACTACGTGATTCGCATGTAAGGAAGAAAGGATTTGTGGGGGTAAATGTTTTGGAACTTTAGGCAAGTGAGGGGAAAGAAGGAATCGCTGTGGAATTTCGGGAAACCAGAATCGAATAGAGACAGCACCTCGCATCATTGGATTGGTTTGAAGGTTACTTTGGTCTTCGATGGAGATGGTTCCCTTAAAGAAAACGCTTTTCTGTTTGAGCTAGACGAGCAGCTTGGCGACGTTGAGCCGAATTCAAGGCACTTCAGCCATTGATTATGTTAGGATATGAATGCAAGAGTTAATGCAGATATTTTCGATTTCTAAGCCGCTTCCAAGATGAATATTCACCTAAAATTTAACGGGATAGTATTTTTGTGTTACCTTGACTTTTCTTTAATATTTCATCAAATAAATGGTTTTCTGTTAAATCACGCTAACATGCAAAGTAGAAATATCATACTAATGAAATTTCTTTTGTCATTTCCTACTCTATTTTAATCGTTAACTATACCGAAAAACTTTGAGAAAGATTTCTTTTGGATATATTAATTGCATACCAGTCTAAATGCTTCCCACTTCCTCCATCATTAAAATTAACCTCCATTGAACTGTATGACTCCTAAAATTACTAATTCTATGAATAGTTTGTATGAACTGTACTGGATTAATTCAAGAATTTAGCGTTGTGATTGGCAAATCTCCCTCCCTATTACTGCATCCTCTACGGATACGAATGCAGAAACGTGAGAATAGGGGATCTATCATTCCTGATGAATAACGAAATGAATCAAATAGGCGCCGCACTGCGAGTATTGATATTGCGGGTGCACTAGACACCTTAGCAGAGAAAGCGAAGATAAATATTGTTACGTTAATAGTGAAATATGGTACAGAGAGGACTATAATGAAGGCTGGAAACTGGGTAAGCTGTTCTTTCCAAATATACTCCTTCAAATCGGAGTCCTTCGACTCGATGACTCGTTTCGTCACTAAAAAGGGAAGACTATTCGCTATTGAGCAACGTTTTTCAAATGACAAAATCCACTACTTCGGCCTCGACTTTGTGATAGCTATTTATAATGAAAGGAATAAGACAAAACTTACACTCGTTACCACAAGATACGACTTAGGTTTCGACTCGTCGCGTCATTGTCAGGTCCTCTTCATCGTTTTACCTGACGATGACGCGACGCGTCGAAACCTAGGTCGTTTATTAAATATCCTGTGGAAACGAGTATAAGTTTTGTCTTATTCCTTTCGTTTATCAACTTTTTTTGCATTCCCTTGATCGAATAATCTCCAAACTCGTCTTCATTGCATTCGGTCAAGTTAGGATGACGATGGAACAACATCCCCTAGTTTATTGTTTATTCCTCCCAACCTGTTTCCTCTTAGATACGCCGATTCCGTGAGTTTATTCTTTATTTTCTTCTTCCCCATCAAAGCGTGTCTTTTCGCATGCAAATCGCTTGGAATTTTCCTAATTTTAATTTAACTTTTTCCTTCTATCTATCTTCTTAATCTTGTATTTTCCTTTGTTTATCTTCGATCCATCTCTAGCAGCCTTTGTTAATGTTATCCACCAACTTTATTTAACATCTCAGAAACCTCGGCAAACTGAGGCAAACCACCGACAAGCTTTACACACTGTTTGTCTCTTTTCTTTCCCTTCTTTTTCTTCCTCAATCATTTCCTCCAAGAATATGATAAACAAAGCATGTGAGTGACCACTGGCCACTATGTCTGAAATTGCCCCAAAATATCCCGATATTACACAGATATCCAAGTGATATCATTTACCTTAAGGGAAAGGATATCTTTTAGGGTTTTAGCAGACGCAAACAACCTAAGGAATGCATTACAGGACCTACGCCGTGCCTTTGCAAAACAGTGCTGAAAATTTTATGAGAATATTTAAAAACCCATATTATTTTAGGTTATAGTTAACAAGATAATGGGAAAAAGCTCTTCGTGCCTCTTAAATAATTAATTCCCAAAAATACTTATGCATCTTCTTACTCCCCGTTAAGACTTACAGAAGTTCAAGTTGTCGCCCAAGAAAAATGAATAATCGGCAGTTTTTGAAATAGTATAAATCGTCATAATCTCAATTCAACTCTTAACAGAATCACGTATCCCTAGGGATACGCTTTCCCAATTTTTGCCCTTTCCTATCTGTAAGAGATATCTTCTGTGCTGGCTGGGTAGTTTTATAACTTCACAGAATTTGCTTTTATAGCACTTAAACTCACCATCACTTGCTGGTTCATGCAGTTTTTAAGCAACTTTACTCTCAATTTCTCTCTCCTGAGAACAAGATACAAAATTAAGACCTTTATTCTGTAGAAATCCATTATTCGTTATTGGTATAACAATCACGAAATCTAAGAAAATATTGTTATTGTTTTCCGATATACACAAAAACCCGCTTAAGATGATTTTCAGGGGACTCAATGATAATAAATCATAAGGACCGTACTAGTTCTCCAATAAAAAACGTATTATGCTGCAATAAACGTTCCTATTGTAGTGGCGGTTAGGTGAATAATTGACGCCGCTACTAACGTTTAATAGAGCTTTCATTGCAACTGAACTTTACACTAATTGTGAGGTAAATATTGACTCTTCGAGCACGTGGTCGCGAGTAGGAACTGGATCCGGACGGATGCGTCTCGACTGCTCTCTGGTCTCATTAGGACTGTCATAATGGCGGTCAGTCCGGAAGTGTCGTGGGCGAGCATAATGCGCTGCGCTCGCGGCGGCATACTAATAAACTGCAAAGGTAATGGCCGTTACACTATGTTCTGTTTTGATTCAACAGATAGATAGGTTTTTGTTCAAATCCAGTTTAGGGTGTTGTTTTTGTTCAAATCCTGTTTCCTGAAATTCCACAGCGACTCTTTCCTTTCCCTCACTTGCCTAAAGTTCCAAAATACGATATATACCCTCACCAGTATCTTCCTTCATACGAAGTATCAACAGAATCTTTAAATTCAGCGACAGAACTTGTCCACAGACTTTTGCAAGTACTGTACATACATTAAACTCAGCGGTGGGATTCATCAGGTTCATGCGAATCTGATCTTAGTACAGCCCGAGTTCGCCGAATAAAAAACATCTTCTACGTTTATCGAAAACGATAAACGTAGAAGAAATGCAATTTGCTTGTTACATCGAGAACATCATTAATTACATTAACTTTAGTTTAATCGCTAAGGAACTCTTGAAGACTATAGTAAGACTTATCTAAGTAGTAGGAACTGTTTTAAATTCCTTCTTAAAGCAGTGGTGGCGGTGATGCTCTTAATACTTTGAGGTAATTTATTAAAAATGGTAGAGGCTGAGTGATGAGGGCCATTTTGGGAGAGAGTGGGTTTGTAGTCATTGAGATGAATACCGTTTTTCCTATGAGTATTGAGAATGTGGTATGACGAGTTATAGGGAAAAGTTTTGGATGATTTTTTATGAAAAGTCTACAGTTTAGAATACAAATTGATGGTAGAGTAAGAATATTGAGAGAATAAAAACGGGGCTTCCCATTTGATCGATATGAAACACCACATATGACTTTAATTGCTTGTTTTTGTAACGAGAAAACTTTTCTAGCATAAATGACTTATTCCTAGATAAATTCCTAGGAAAGTTAGTCTACTTTATCTTATTTAAAACAATTAAAAATCACCTTATTATTAGGATTGCCAATCACTCCCGGATTCGCGGGGAAACATCCGGCATTGGACGATAATTTGTAAAGTCTCCCGGATCCCGGCGTTTTCCGCCCCGTTGGCGGTGTTTCCGTTGGCGTTGGGCTTAATACAGGATTAAGCAAGTGCTATTTGTAGTAAAGAATGCTTATAAGGTCATCAAGATATGTACTTTGACTTATTTAGCGACAAGTTTTAATTATAAGATTTTCAGAAATGGATTTCAATGCTTAAGTAGAAAATATGGACCATTTACAAATATTCCTGGAAATCGGCATTTTAATTTCATTTTATTATATTTTCAAATTTCTCCATCTGAGAATCAAGCAATAATTATTCCATCGCAGGACTGGAAAATTTAATAATATTATTTGGGCTTTGAATAGATTTAGGAAAGCAATATTCTATTTAGTAGCTTCACCAAAACATGCTTCACAACAACCAAATAAAGTAGAATCGGAGGAACTAGATCCACTAAAATCAATATCACTTAAGAGTATTCCATTAATTTCTATTGCATTTTAATAAGAATGCATTTCAAGGAAAACTTGCTTAAAATTTTCATTTGAGGATTTCATAGAAACCTAGAATGAAGGAGATTATCTCTTTTGAACATAGCATTAAGCAAAGATGACCTAAATTTTATAACACATTAAAGTAAATATGCCAATGAGAAATAATAGAATATTACTATGAGAAATAATTCACCTTAAGGGCAGTTGATACAAGGCCGGAATATCTGTTTGCAGGATGCTGGCAATAACACCACCATCTCGCCATGCATTTTGATAAAATGTGATCTAAGGCTTTCCTGGTGGATAGCTTGTAAAAAGGTCTTTCGGGTTTCCAACCAGGTGAGTACAGATAACATTGTAGTTGCCAATGTTACCTGTACTCACCTCGTTGGAAACCCGAGAAACCTTTTTACATTTTGATAAAATATTTCTGTTTTTGCCATTTGATGCCTGAAAGATGTTGCTATGCCTGCATAGATTCTCTGTTTACATAATGCAAAACCATAACGGAGGAAAAATTAGAAAACTTATAAAAATTGATTCCTTTTGTTGTAGAACTCAGCATAAGAAAAGATAGGAAAATATTCTTGTATAGAATTTTAGCTTCATCCTTTACCTTTGAATCCAAGCACTTTCCAAGTAAGTTTCACACAATTTCCTAATCATATAAATCGAGTAACATGTCCAGCACATTCTACAGCATTCTGCAGGTTGAAAGAAAAGAGGGAACTTTATGAAGGGTTTGGGTTTATTGCCTGCTGTTTATTGCTGTCTTAAGACTTATTTTGCTTACCCTCCCTTACCTCTACCCTTTCCTCAATCCCTCTGTTCGGAAAATTCAACAACAGCATTTCTTTGAATTGTACTGCGATAGATGGCTAACTTAAATTGTATCCAATGCCCTTAAGGTATTCACTTATAATACAATGNTTATTTTGCTTACCCTCCCTTACCTCTACCCTTTCCTCAATCCCTCTGTTCGGAAAATTCAACAACAGCATTTCTTTGAATTGTACTGCGATAGATGGCTAACTTAAATTGTATCCAATGCCCTTAAGGTATTCACTTATAATACAATGAGATATTAATTCACACATTTTACAATGAGAAAAACATTCACATGTAATATGAGCAATAACTCACATATAACACATTATGATTCATAAATAAATTTTAAAACTTTCATTGCAACATTATTTATTGACAGCCACAATGTATTGCATTAAAATTTCTAAAATACATCATGAATAGATTACATGTTACTGAAAGAAGATCATAAGATATTTCATCATAACTAAGAGACTTGTTTTTCATATTACCATACTGAATTACCTGATTTCTAATTCAGTTTAGAGAGTTCATCACACAATCCCAGGCCAGGTTGAGGTGATATCGTCTTAATCTTATCTCATTAATTATCCTTTTGTAAATTGGTTTTGGTTACCTGCAAGGAGAAAGTGTTAGTTATACACTGTGTAAATAGAATAGGTAAAATCTCTCAGAACCAGAGAATAACCTAAATTCTATGAATTCATTAAAATATCTACTGAATTGTTCTTAAAGTTATACAGCATTAGAAATGCACCATAAGCCTTTATGAACATTTCTCTGTAATTATTGATATTTCCTTCTGAAAGTATACATTTAATATTAATAAAGTTATGATAGAAAATGCTAATGGTAAAATTTTGCATTAACTTNTAACACATTAAAGTAAATATGCCAATGAGAAATAATAGAATATTACTATGAGAAATAATTCACCTTAAGGGCAGTTGATACAAGGCCGGAATATCCGTTTGCAGGCTGCTGGCAATAACATCGCCATGTCGCCATGCATATTGATAAAATATTTCTGTTTTTGCCATTTGATGCCTGAAAGATGTTGCTATGCCTGCATAGGTTCTCTGTTTAGATAATGCAAAACCATAATGGAGGAAAAATTAGAAAACTTATAAAAATTGATTCCTTTTGTTGTAGAACTTATTAACAAATACGTTCCCTCGAAACTTTCAAATCAAACCAACGAACCCAGATGGTATAATAAAGAGACAAGGAAAGCTTTAAGAAAAGAAAGGCGTTTGCATTCTAAATTAAAAGCCGCTGCGAGGCTACCCAACAGTGTCAACACAAATCAAGTAAAGAGCGAATATAAAGAAGCAAAATCGATGACGAAACGAACAATGCGAGATGCCCTGCGTTTAAAAAGAAGGTTTTATGCGAATACTTAGACGAGGACCCAAAAGCTTTCTGGTCATACGTACGAGAGGTCCAAGGTAAAGAGCAAACTGTGAGTTCGTTGAAAGATAATAGCGGTAATTTAATCAACGATGCTAAGGGTAAAGCGAATATTTTAAATGATTTCTTCCGAAGCGTTTTCACTTCTAATAGTACATCANAAAATTATTATCATACTTTCTTTCTTTACCTGTAGTTGCTAAAAGGTATTTTGCTGGTGGATAGACTTCCTCATTTCCCAGTAACCTAACATACACTGTCATGTTATAAGTGGTTGAAGGTTGAAGGTGAAGTATTCTAAATTTAGGATCCATTATCCAAGTAGAATGATTGAACCACCTGTTGGAGTTGACTTCAGAATAAGATGGCAAGTACTCAAATTTGGTATCCCCTGAATCAGGATGAAGCCAATGTAAAAGAATAGAAGTGGAATTACTGCTGCTTTCATCCACACCCATTTGCAAAACCTAGTAGAAAGAGAAGCCAGAAGTACATTTGAAAGATAAGACAAGGGATATTCTGAAGTTAAAGGGTGTTGAGGAACTAAATGGTTAATTTACCTGATGACCTATCTTCTCATATTGCTCACATTCAGATTCATCAAAGCCATCCTTGCAGTCTTGTTTTCCATCACAAAGTTTATCCAAGGTTAAACAATAATTTCCATGAATGCAAAGGAAGTGTCCAGGTGGACATGTTATTGGTTCTGATGTTGTAGCTGTGAAAGAAAAACGTTCCTTTGAGATTCATCTTTGATATTAAGATATAACAAAATTATGAATTACGTTGGATAGTAGAGGCCTTAATGTAGTGGTGTTCCATATTCAAAAACTAAAAAAGTATTGAAGCACAATTTATTTATAAATACTGAACCACAAACAAATAACAGTGTAAGCGACCTTTTTGGAGTGTCGCTCCATCATCAGGCATGTGAAACACAGAATAGCAGCATTATATAGTCAAAAACAAATGAGTAATAGTAAACACCAAAGGAAGTGGAGGAGGGGAGGAAATGTAAGGCAGAAGGAACAGGCAGTCAGGATTGGAAGAGGTGAAACAGTTGAGCAGTTGGGGAGGGGGGGGGACTCTTACGCTGTTATTTGTTTGTGGTTCAGAATATATAAATAAATTGCGTTTAAATATATTTTTAACTTTTTGAAAATTATGAATTGTTTAAAATTGAATTAATATTGAAAAAAACTAATTTCCTTCAATGTCAGCTCTATGATATGTTATTCCTAACTTAAATTTACCACCATAAAATTTTTTGTATTTTCCAAAGAATTTGGCCACAAAAATATACTTTAGAGGTTAAATCAATAGAAAATATGGCTACAATGAAAGCAGAGATGATAATTTCTAATATTCCTATACAATTTCTTCACCTCAGTGTCCCTGGACTGACATAGCCAAAAAAGGGATGCAAATTACAACATTTACGGCTAAAATACAACTGCAGAAGAAGATACATTGTTAAGTATTGAAGATATATTATAAAGAAGTATTACTATTAACTCCAAAATGTACAGAGGAGAATCAACCATGACATGGGAAAGCAAAATTATACCAACTCTTCTGACTAAACTACTTAAATAAGCTTCAGACAAGTAATTGTCCAAAAAATGTTATTTGATATTGATAAAATGCGTTTTTTTAAGTCAATAACTTTATCAAGCTTATAAAAGGTGTATGAATGTCAGATCATAAATTGCCCATAGCCTCTTCAGTGCTGAAATTGGACAATATTTGTCTCCCAGATAGTCAAGTGGAGAGTGCTTTTGATTTCTGTGAAAGTGGTCCTGGGTTTGATTTCTGGGGAGGGTCCAAATGCAAAATGACCTCAACTGTTGAAGCACTTTTAACAATACTACTACTAAAATTGCACAAAATCTATGTGATGTCTCTTTAAAGCTGTTTGAAAATTGAGGAATCTACATTGAGGTATCTACTTGAGGCCTGCAATATATAATGTATTACCACATGAATAGAGATCGTTTTGTTTTGAAAAATTTGGGGTCAGAGAACAGGTTGAGATTAATTCAATGGAAGAAGGTTTCCTCAAAAAAGACTCCTATGCATGCCAATACAACCCACCATGCAGCAAAAGTTGTTGCTAGTAGTCCTTTCCCTCATTATTTCTTACCTATTACATTGGGTTTACATAGGTATTTATATAAGATATTTTTTCAAAATGTAGGCCCTAAAATCATGGTGTGTCTTACACATAGGAGCATTTTATGCATTACGAATATGGCACAGTAAATCCTGGGCCATAAAGCAAAAAATTTGTTATATCTTAAGAGAAAAAGATCTGATGTATAAGTATCAGTGTATGAATTTCCTCTATTATGCTAGATCTTTTAGAAAGTCATACTCTAATACTCCATAAACCTTTCTTTTTCAAAGAGCATTTAACTAAGATACTAGGCTTTCCTGGTGAATAGTCTGTTGCAGGAAGGTTTTACAAAATTCCAATCAGGTAACTTCAAATCAGAGTACTGATTTTTCAACTTCCCGACTTGGAGGTTGGTCCAGAGATAACAACCAAAACATTTATTCTCGGATTTGATGATACCTGGTTGGAATCCCATTAAACCATCAATCATGAACATCATGCACATACCTAGTGAAATAGGGTGTATGAAAGATCCCAATTTGTACCTGGTATACTTATAATATTTATATTATTTTCTAGCTTCACATTATTAATTAAGGAACAAACATAAGTGTTTTGAAAATTAATTATCAACCAATCCTTTTGCATGACACATACATTCAGTTGTTGAAGAGCTGAGCTCTGGGCATGATGCCTCATCAGATCCATCACTACAGTCTTCATCCAGGTCACAAACCCATTGCAATGGTACACATCTACCATCGGAGCACAAAAATTGAAATTCTTTACAGGTCTTTATAGCTGAAAAAAAATTAAACATCCATTCTTAATATGACTTCATGAATTTCCCATGTTTGAATGTAACTTAACTCTATATTATCATGTATAGTAAGGTTCATTGCTACCACTCCAAATTTTTCTGGATAGTATCCTTATGCAAGACTTATAATGCTTGAAAAATTAGTTTATCACACTAAAAATTAATTAGAAAACAAAGTCCCAAACTGTTTGTGATATGCTAATAGATGTAAATCACAAATTATGGAACATATATTGTGTATCTCTTACACACCTAATATCTAATTGATACCAATTTCCTGACTAATAGAGAATGCTGGATTTTAAGAGCATTTTAAAAAGAAATTATCAACTAATTCCTATGCATGGTACATACATTCAGTTGTTGAAGAGCTGAGTTCTGAGCATGTTGTCTCATCAGACCCATCACTACAATCTTCTTCCAGGTCACAAACCCAAATCATGGGTATACACAAACCAGTGGAGCATGAAAACTCATGTTCTTTACAGGTCTTCACACCTGAAAACAAAGAAAATGTGCATCCTTACTATGTTAATTGGAAGAAATTGCACACAATGTTACTTGATCAAGTACAGCTACAAAGAAATCATTAATTTACATTTGTTTCAAAATTCAATTGTTCACTATGCAAATGGAATGATTTCAAACTCAAGGATGGCTTTGTTCTGAGCAGTACAAGGTAAACATAGTACTCACAAAATTAGAGAAAGAGGCAGTTTTCTGGCTGGAAAGTCAATGGTTAGAGCAACCAATTGAAAATTGGAAAACCTGAGTTTGAGTACTGGTCCCATCAAACTTTTTCATGTCTGTTTCTACTTAAAATAACATTTAAATCTAAAAGTACCAGAATGAAATGGTAGCTCTTCCACAAACACTTTACACATGTAGTCTGTTACCTAACTATAATATTTTTTGCTACCTTCATGTCCCAGTTTGGCCTTTAAGAATAGAAAGTGAGCAAGAATATTATTGCATTAGAGGAAAATTTTTAGATTATTTTGAAGCATCCTTAAAAACTGGGTAAACTAATAACAATAATTTAAAAAATGTTCTTATTGATAATTATGAAACCATTTCTCCTTTATTAGTTCTTATTTATTGTAGATCATACGGTAGCCAGAAAAACTTTGCAATCAATGGCAAACCATTAGTTGATGTCAAAAACATGTCAATTTGGAGCTTAAAGGTAATCACATCAAGAGGCACATCAATATGGCAGTCATGGAATATATATTTTTAAAAGCATGTTAAACTTTTTATCTCAGAGTAACTAATTGTAAGTTGTGATTATCTAGGTGAAGATAGAAATAACTTTGTCCAACCTAGGGTAAGAAAAGGTCATATCAAATTCAAATGTTGACTTTCCTTTTTTAGATAAAAGAAATTTTGTTTTAAAGTTCCATCTTAAAGTTTGAAGTGTACATGTCATAAGAAGAATCCAATGAAAATCAGGGAAGTCACTTCTAAGATGCTTAAGCAAGGAGCAATACTGAAAAACAGATGTTCTCATTACATTGTACCTGAGTAGGCATATGCCCATCATTGGCTTTGCAGTACAGATTTAAGGGAATTATGTCTCTTTCCAAACGTGCACCAGGTCTGCTTTCTGAATAAAGAACATTTTTGATGTTTTGTTTTAGATTTATAAAGATTTGGATACATGGCAGAGTTCAGTCATGCTTAGGACCAGAGGTAAGATCTATTTAGACCAATGCTCTTGTAGTTTCTTAGTGAACAACAAAAGAATTGTGACAGCATTTATACCTGATAGAATGGGAAAAATACTTGATCATTGATCATAAAAAATTGGAAGAAAAATTTCAATAAATAAGTTTTTTGTATTGATTTATGTCTAATATGTACCTTCATAAATTTAACTATACATTATCATTTTTTTAAAAGTTCATTGCAAAGTATGCAGGATAGAATTATTGTCCAAGACTTATACTGCTAACAAAGTTAGATTATAATACAAAAATCTACATTCTAATACTTTGAATTCATTTTTGGTCTT
Organism: Ladona fulva; assembly: GCA_000376725.2. NCBI lineage: Eukaryota > Metazoa > Arthropoda > Insecta > Odonata > Libellulidae > Ladona > Ladona fulva. The sequence goes on from KZ309550.1 coordinate 63,095, forward strand.
ATTACTCTAATTATCTGTGATGATAGAAGCAACACTTTCCAATATTTTAGTGAAATATTAATATTTTAAAAGAAAATACACAGATATCCAACTGCTGCAAATACAATGTTCAATAAAGGTGAGGCAGCAAGAATATTACTTTTTTTTGCTGTATTTACCTTCTGTTGGACATGAAGCCTCATCAGATCCATCACCACAATCATCCTTTCCATCACAAACCCAGGAGTTGGAAATGCATTTTCCATTGGAGCAAGTAAACTGCTGATCTTGGCATGTTCTGTTTGCTGAAGAACAGATTAATAAGGTATAGGTCAATAAAGGTGTGGTAGCAAGAATATTACTTCTTTTTTGTTTTTCTTACCCTCAGTTGGACATGAAGTCTCATCAGATCCATCACCACAATCATCCTTTCCATCACAAACCAAGGTGCTAGACACACATTTTCCATTGGAACAGGTAAACTGCTGTCCTGGGCAGGTACTGTTTGCTGAAAATAGATGTAATGGGATTTTTAATCAAATATTTGGTAAATTTTCAGGAAAAAAACTGCGGCTGTGTCCTGAGTGTATAATTACACTCTATTATGCTGGTGTTATAGTGCAGGAAATTGGTAAAAAGATCACAAGGGTCTTAGAATGCTATGTTCTGTTCTTGGGAAGTTAGACCCTGTCAATTTTTTAGAGCCAATTCATGGTACTAAGAAATAGATTAACCTTGCAGAGTTCACCTATGTAAATAAGGAACATAATATCAAGGTTTTTGCAACTACTTTTTTGGTAAATCTCCAAAAAAGTTTATATGATGTAGCTCATGCTAGGCCATTAGTACCAAGAGGTCAACTATTAATGATATATAAAGGATTAAAGATATATTTTGCCCTTAGTCATCTACAGAAAGCCATCTCATAGCAGACAGCAGTGCTTATAAAATTATAAATAATAATAAGGATAGCTGAATAAAATAAAAGTAGTTTGTGGAAGATTGGTAGAAGATAACCATTCTTCATGAAGTGCTCAAAGCGTTGTTTACTTTAGAGTGTTTTTTTTAAATATACCATATAGCAAGGGGTCCCAAGTTTATAGTTCCAGGTTTCAGGGGCTGCAGGTAACCTTTTCAGTTTCACCAACTGAAATTTCATTGTGAACTTTTGCTGATTTCTCTTTCATTTCACAAACTTATTTTATATTAATTACTCTTCTTTGTTTAATTTGATAGAAATGTTCTTTATCCACATCAGAAATAAGTTTTAAAACAATGTACTGATGGTTAAAGAAAACTGTTCCTTTTCATACTAGAGCTGTACAGGATTTTTGGAAGGGCTGCATGCATCCTGCAGACTGTGGGCCGGGCAGTCCTAGCCAGTGCCATTTGATTCAGTATTGGTGCATTTTTATCCATGGAATTTTGTATTGCAGTTCTTGAGTTCCAGCTAGAAATTACCTCACAACAGCTAGTAAGTTCAATGAAATGTGCTTTAAGAGGGAATTACCATCTTGAAAACAATTTCTTTAGAAATAGGAGAGGTACAGCCAAATTTGGGCAAAAATCTATTGAGAGTCTGATAGTGAAATTGAGACAGTTATTAGGGATGAAGTTCTTTGTCCCTTTGTATGATAGGATAGTGCTTACTAGTTTATCAAAAGCTGCACAGAAAATTATACATTTCATCTAAAATATATGAATGAAGGAGCATAGAAAAGTATCAATGGGCTGCTGTGCTTTCACAAAGATTGCTCATTCATTTGGGTTCAACAATCAGCACTCACTGCAATCATCAGAAATCAGGAAAAATATATCAAGCTTCTGCATCAAGCATAAAGTTCAGAGGCTGAGTATAACTCATAATCAAGATGTTGAAGAAAAATTAATGAAGAGGTTTAAGCACATTTACACATTAAGATGTACCATTGGTACAGCTGTACTCTTGATACTGTTTGGTGTTGGCTGTAGTATGATCTCTGTAAGGTAATGATACCAAAAGACTGAATAGCTTCTCTGGCAATAGAAATCTTCTCAAATTTTTCTCATCAAATAAAAATTTTAATCTTCTGTCTAAGTAATAAACAGTGACTGTATACTGAATGCTATATTTTTATTTGTATATATGCATGTGTACGGTCCTGCTACCGTATCTTGATGAACAAATATGTATAACTTGACTTTTGGTATGGGATAGAGAAAAGTGTATCTTTTGTATAATTTTGCCTCATTCTTGTTAATGATGATGTGATGATATGAAAGCTACTGAGTTATGAGTTATGCTGAATAATGGAATAAAGTAAGGTTTTTTGTTATGCAATGACATGAAAAATGTTACTCATAGAGTCAGTGTGCTTCACTAATGTGGGTTTGTTCTGGTTATAGCATTCTGTCTCAGTGAAGTAAAAGCAAAATACCTCACTCCTCATCTTGGCTAGTAAGCCTCATTTCTCTCTCCTAGCTCTTCATAGCTGATGGTGGAGGGGGATGAGGTCCCAACCAGCCTTCAGCCTGAATACTTTACAGACATGAGTATATTTGTTTAAAGAGTAGCTGGTAATTTTTGCCTAAGCTATCAACATGAATATTTTAACACACATTCTCAATTTTGCAGTCACTCTATGTTCAAGTTGACAATGTTTTACAATATATATGAATATTTATACACATAAATTCATTCACACATACTCATGTACATTCACACATAGTAATACATAGAGCTCACAGCAATTGACTTCATCACTGCCATCAGAACAGTCCACTTCAAAGTCACACCACTTCAGGGCATTTATGCATTTTCCATCACTGCATTGAGCCTGGAGTTTTNTGTATTTACCTTCTGTTGGACATGAAGCCTCATCAGATCCATCACCACAATCATCCTTTCCATCACAAACCCAGGAGTTAATAATGCATTTTCCATTGGAGCAAGTAAACTGCTGATCTTGGCATGTCCTGTTTGCTGAAGAACAGATTAATAAGGTATAGGTCAATGAAGGTGTGGCAGAAAGAACATTACTTATGATTTGATGTATTTACCTTCTGTTGGACATGAAGCCTCATCAGATCCATCACCACAATCATCCTTTCCATCACAAACCCAGGAGTTGGAAATGCATTTTCCATTGGAGCAAGTAAACTGCTGATCTTGGCATGTTCTGTTTGCTGAAGAACAGATTAATAAGGTATAGGTCAATAAAGGTGTGGTAGCAAGAATATTACTTCTTTTTTGTTTTTCTTACCCTCAGTTGGACATGAAGTCTCATCAGATCCATCACCACAATCATCCTTTCCATCACAAACCAAGGTGCTAGACACACATTTTCCATTGGAACAGGTAAACTGCTGTCCTGGGCAGGTACTGTTTGCTGAAAATAGATGTAATGGGATTTTTAATCAAATATTTGGTAAATTTTCAGGAAAAAAACTGCGGCTGTGTCCTGAGTGTATAATTACACTCTATTATGCTGGTGTTATAGTGCAGGAAATTGGTAAAAAGATCACAAGGGTCTTAGAATGCTATGTTCTGTTCTTGGGAAGTTAGACCCTGTCAATTTTTCAGAGCCAATTCATGGTACTAAGAAATAGATTAACCTTGCAGAGTTCACCTATGTAAATAAGGAACATAATATCAAGGTTTTTGCAACTACGTTTTTGGTAAATCTCCAAAAAAGTTTATATGATGTAGCTCATGCTAGGCCATTAGTACCAAGAGGTCAACTATTAATGATATATAAAGGATTAAAGATATATTTTGCCCTTAGTCATCTACAGAAAGCCATCTCATAGCAGACAGCAGTGCTTATAAAATTATAAATAATAATAAGGATAAGTGAATAAAATAAAAGTAGTTTGTGGAAGATTGGTAGAAGATAACCATTCTTCATGAAATGCTCAAAGCATTGTTTACTTTAGAGTGTTTTTTAAAAATATACCATATAGCAAGAGGTCCCAAGTTTATAGTTCAAGGGTTCAGGGGCTGCAGGTAACTTTTCCAGTTTCACCAACTGAAATTTCATCACGAACTTTTGCTGATTTCTCTTTCATTTCACAAACTTATTTTATATTAATTACTCTTCTTTGTTTAATTTGATAGAAATGTTCTTTATCCACATCAGAAATAAGTTTTAAAACAATGTACTGATGGTTAAAGAAAACTGTTCCTTTTCATACTAGAGCTGTACAGGATTTTTGGAAGGGCTGCATGCATCCTGCAGACTGTGGGCCGGGCAGTCCTAGCCAGTGCCATTTGATTCAGTATTGGTGCATTTTTATCCATGGAATTTTGTATTGCAGTTCTTGAGTTCCAGCTAGAAATTACCTCACAACAGCTAGTAAGTTCAATGAAATGTGCTTTAAGAGGGAATTACCATCTTGAAAACAATTTCTTTAGAAATAGGAGAGGTACAGCCAAATTTGGGCAAAAATCTATTGAGAGTCTGATAGTGAAATTGAGACAGTTATTAGGGATGAAGTTCTTTGTCCCTTTGTATGATAGGATAGTGCTTACTAGGTACATACATTCAGTTGTTGAAGAGCTGAGCTCTGGGCATGATGCCTCATCAGATCCATCACTACAGTCTTCATCCAGGTCACAAACCCATTGCAAAGGTACACATCTACCATCGGAGCACAAAAATTGAAATTCTTTACAGGTCTTTATAGCTGAAAAAAAATTAAACATCCATTCTTAATATGACTTCATGAATTTCCCATGTTTGAATGTAACTTAACTCTATATTATCATGTATAGTAAGGTTCATTGCTACCACTCCAAATTTTTCTGGATAGTATCCTTATGCAAGACTTATAATGCTTGAAAAATTAGTTTATCACACTAAAAATTAATTAGAAAACAAAGTCCCAAACTGTTTGTGATATGCTAATAGATGTAAATCACAAATTATGGAACATATATTGTGTATCTCTTACACACCTAATATCTAATTGATACCAATTTCCTGACTAATAGAGAATGCTGGATTTTAAGAGCATTTTAAAAAGAAATTATCAACTAATTCCTATGCATGGTACATACATTCAGTTGTTGAAGAGCTGAGTTCTGAGCATGTTGTCTCATCAGACCCATCACTACAATCTTCTTCCAGGTCACAAACCCAAATCATGGGTATACACAAACCAGTGGAGCATGAAAACTCATGTTCTTTACAGGTCTTCACACCTGAAAACAAAGAAAATGTGCATCCTTACTATGTTAATTGGAAGAAATTGCACACAATGTTACTTGATCAAGTACAGCTACAAAGAAATCATTAATTTACATTTGTTTCAAAATTCAATTGTTCACTATGCAAATGGAATGATTTCAAACTCAAGGATGGCTTTGTTCTGAGCAGTACAAGGTAAACATAGTACTCACAAAATTAGAGAAAGAGGCAGTTTTCTGGCTGGAAAGTCAATGGTTAGAGCAACCAATTGAAAATTGGAAAACCTGAGTTTGAGTACTGGTCCCATCAAACTTTTTCATGTCTGTTTCTACTTAAAATAACATTTAAATCTAAAAGTACCAGAATGAAATGGTAGCTCTTCCACAAACACTTTACACATGTAGTCTGTTACCTAACTATAATATTTTTTGCTACCTTCATGTCCCNCAGACATGAGCATATTTGTTTAAAGAATGGAGTAGCTGGTAATTTTTGCCTAAGCTACATCAACATGAATATTTTTAACACTAATTCTCAATTTTGCGGTCACTCTATGTTCAAGTTGACAATGTTTTACAATATATATGAATATTTATACACATAAATTCATTCACACATACTCATGTACATTCACACATAGTAATACATAGAGCTCACAGCAATTGACTTCATCACTGCCATCAGAACAGTCCACTTCAAAGTCACACCACTTCAGGGCATTTATACATTTTCCATCACTGCATTGAGCCTGGAGTTTTGGACAGTGAACTTGGGTGCAGTTTTCCTAGAAGATAAGATTTCTTCCCTCATTCTCAGCAAAATACTAATATTTAACAATTGATACTATTATATAAGAGAAAGAACAGAAAAAGGATGAAAATTTGCTTTAAGGGTTAGATATTTAGTAATTGGTAGTATAATTGTAATAGTTAGTATAATTGGTACATGACCAAAAAGACTTTTGGCTTACTAATGCCATGAACCAAAAAAGTTTTAAAACATAATGTATTAAAATAATAAATCTGAAGTACATATGTATTCCTTCATTTCATTCAAATCTAACTCTCTTGCATTATGCCATCTATGTACAAGGTGTCCAAATTAGCCACTTGTCCTGGAGATCTGGAAAAACACTAATCATCCAAAACTTCAGACTTACATTCGCATCTGTATTTTCTAATCCTGGACATAAACATTCACTCCTGTTTAGAATCATCCCATCTGGACATAGGCAAGCATGGCCATCATGAGGCATCCCAACACAAATGTGAGAGCATCCTGCATTTCCTCTGGAGCAGGCATTAGTCCCTTCTTGAATTCCAGCAGCAAATATCTATTTAAAGAAAGCATAATAATCTCTTCAGTATATAATTTTCCTACAAAGTAACACATGCTGTAAAACCAGATTTTGTTTCAATTTAGTTGAGCATGTGCAGCAAAGAGGAGAATGGTGCATTTTGCAGAAAAAATGCATGGTAACATGTTTAGAATTTTAGATGCTGAACAAACCAAGAAATTTAGAGAGAATAATCTCTTGATTAAGTTACTTGTCTCTTGCAGTTTCTCTACCTGTCTGGACTTTGTAAATCATACTTTCATTCATGGAATGAAGATATTTTCATAGGATTTAATTAGAATCAGAAAATTTCATTATACACAAGGTACTGTTTGCTGAAAATAGATGTAATGGGATTTTTAATCAAATATTTGGTAAATTTTCAGGAAAAAAACTGCGGCTGTGTCCTGAGTGTATAATTACACTCTATTATGCTGGTGTTATAGTGCAGGAAATTGGTAAAAAGATCACAAGGGTCTTAGAANAAGAAAGGAAGCAAGGAAGATTTGAAGAACTACCACCCCATCAGCCTCCTTCCTGTTATTTACAAAACGTTCATGAGAGTAATAGCTGCATGTCTGAAGATGTCCCTGGCAGCTGCCCAGCCCAGAGAACAAGCTGGATTTCGCAAGGGATTCAGCACTATGGATCACATCCACATGCTGCAAGAAATAATTAGCAGAATGAACGAATACAAGATGCCACAGTATTCTGCTTCATGGACTATGCCCGGGCATTTGACTTGGTAAGTACCTCCTCCACACTGGAAGCACTGGAAAAACAAGGAATAGATGACAAGAACATCCCACTTTTACACAACATCTACAAGGATGCCACTGCCTCTTTTGCTGCATGAAGAAACAGAGGAATTCAGGATTGCGAAGGGAGTGAGACAAGGTGACTGCTTTTCACCAATTCTTTTTACAGCCGTTCTGAAAGAAGTTTTTAAAACCTTAGACTGGGAGGAAAGAGGGCTATGGATCAATGGAGAGTACATCAGTCATTTGTGTTTTGCAGATGACATAGTACTCTTCGCAGCCAACTGTGAAGATCTAACATCAAGACTTAAAGAACTGAACATGGCGGGGCAGAAAATATGACTCAGGATAAACTTATCAAAAACTAAGGTAATGTATAATTCTTTTGCAGCACAAGTACCAATCCTACTACAAGAGGTACTCCTTGATGTTTGTTCAGAGTATACTTACCTTGGACAACTGGTTACAACAGGGGAGAAAAACAGGATTAATGAAGTGAATCGAAGAGTGACACTAGGATGGAGTGCTTTTTGGAAGGAACCACCATATTCTGAAGTAAAAAATGCCAATGGTCTTGAAGAGGAAGATCTTCAACTAATGCATTCTACCAGTTTTGACATATGGAAGTGAGACTTGGGTGTTAAATGCAGCAATAACCCAGCGACTTCAGACTACACAAAGAAGTATGGAACAGTGTATGCTCGGAATCACAAGAAGAGACAGGAAATGCAAAACCTGGATGAGAAAGATGACAGGAGTGACAGACATCATAGTTAAGGTAAAATCACTGAAATGGATGTGGGCAGGCCATGTTGCGAGAAGAAATGACAACCGATGGACATCAGCAGTCCTGAACTGGATACCAAGAGATGTGAAGAGACCAAGAAGAAAAAAGGAAAGAACCATCATTCAGTATTTAGGGGTAACATGGCAACAAGAGGCTCAGAATAGAGAGAATTGGAAAGCGCTTGGGGGGGGCCTATATCTGACGTCGGATTGAAAATGGCTGATGATGATACACAAACATAAAAAAACAAAACATTAGACATAATTTATACACTCCAAATTCAAAATTGTAAATGTAAAAATAAAAAATGAATAAATTAGTTTGTAGACTATGAATCAATAACTTAAATGCAATGGCTATAAGCAAGAATGTCAATCCAAATTTCTCAAAGGAATTAAAAACTAGTTCTAATGATTTTATTATCTTTTGAAGTATTTTGCAGAAAATAATTAATAATTTTCGTGAGAAGTATTAGATAATGAAGTAATAGATTCGATAAATCTTTAGCTCCAACTAATGAATTTAGTATGTTACTGATTTTATTGCATGAGACAAAGTAAAACTGAAAACAGGTAAAGGAAGAAAAAAAAAATTATCACCTTCAGACCATGAGCATAAGTATCCTCTACAAGAGTGGTTATGCCATTCCCAAAGCTTTTGTCAGCCCTATAGATACTGTTTCTATGCCAATCACTCCAGTAAACATAATCCTTGAATACAGCAACTCCAAATGGGTGATATACTTCCAGCTGTCAGAGTAATAATACATAAATTAAGAATAACACCAATGATAAATTATTTTAATATACATAGCTATGAAACAAGATCAAATAATGGCATTCATACATAATCAAACAGAACAGAGATGAGTAAGAAAGATGCATTTCATGCTGGTAAGAAATTCTGCAACAAAATCATTCAGACCCTGAAAGATATTTTTGATGTGACGTCAAAGACATTTCATTGAAGGAATTAAAATATTTTGAAACTGAATATTAGAACTATAACGTTTCAACTTTGCTACATTTACCTTACAGATGCTAGAAAGATGTTTAATTTAAAAAAGTATTAAATTCAATAATATTATCAAATTAAACAATATAATATTTAATAATTTTCAAGCTGAATATTTTTTTATTTAATTACCAAATTTTCTGATTTTTATCATTAATTTTTATTGTAAATTGCTGCATAACACCATTCTTCATGTCATCACTAATGGAATATGATTAAAAACTTAGACCATGAACCAGAGGTATAGGCAGCGTTTTTCAGAGAAGAAGAGTACAAGTAATAAAGAAAACAATATATCTTGGATACTTGGAAAATCAATAAATAAAATTCATGTAATAATATATCTATTACATATATAGATGCTTGTAGAGGATATGTATAGATATATAGGATATGAATGTTATGCCTTTGCAAAAAATGTCACTGACCCAGTGATATTCATTCATATAGGCCCCGATCATGACACTAAAAGAAAAAGAAGAAAATGATTCTTCATATCATTGGTTCAATCCTAGAATACCCGAAAAAGATAGATCCTTTTTCTTTAAGAATGCATAGAGCAGACTTTCAGTTTCAGAGTTGAAATTTACGATATTGTTAGAGTAGGTAAATTTTAAGGCATGATGCAAAGACGTAGCCATGAGTTTGATGCTAGGATGGTTCAAATTTTGTTAAAATACACAGTTTTGTTAAAAATAATATTTTTTCAGGGCACTCTCCGAAAAAACCAGATAGCTATAATTTTGCATATGAATAGGATTCACGACTAAATTTTATATCAAAGTTGACTAATTCCAAAATATTTTATGCTAGGATGGTTCTAATTTCGCCTACTTAAAATGGACAGAGAGGATAGTTGAAATGCTATACCAGCTGCTTTAAACCTAGCTCTAACTTAGAGCCTTATATGCCATTCATGATAAATGATTCATTGGAAGTTACATCAAATTGACAAGGAAACCCAAAATAAAATAAATTCTTTTGAGAAGATGAAATCCAGTATTTTGACTGAATGATAGCATTATTATATTTTTCTTTCGAACTTTAGAAAAGATTTCCTTCAAAAGATTCAGATTTTTCAAAATAAAAACTTCAAGAAATTGCCCCCATTACTATTCATCCTTTCTTTATCAGCCCCATTCAGCATAAACTACTTACAACATTAGATAAAATTTTCCTAAATAGGTTGCCATTCAAATCCGAAGAAGCTATATAGTCCAACTTAGCATCAACCCAATATAGGTGCTCTGAAAGGTGATCAATGGTAATGCCATTGGGCCAGCCAACATCAGGTTTCTTGAATAGCTTGCGTACATCACTTCCATCCAAATTACACCTGCCTACAGCAGGTTCTTCAGAATTCCAATCAGTCCAAAACATTAAACTGAAAGAAGTTGATTCAAAATTTTAATGAAAGAAGAATTGCATGAGTAACTGAAACTAATTTTCATATCAATATCTGAAACAGTTAGAAAATAAGTTAATTATTACACAACTGGAAAGATTACATCTCTGGAAGTGTATTTTATGTCGTTTTCTTCAGTTATTATTGGGTATGACTGCCAATTAGTTTGTGAAAAATATACTTTAACAATTTTCTTCAATATCTTGACCTTAGTTTTCCTCTTATTCCACATGGGTGAACATCATATTTCCATTGTTTCTAAACTCAAAATCATATCAAACAGCATGCCTTTCATTTCCCAACACCCATGGATTTAAAATGATTTTCTTCCATTAATAAACTATAACCTTATCACAATGAAGACTTATTTGATCTATTGAAAGAATGTTAGTACTTTCGTGCTAAGCCACGTGAATCATAAGTGCTGGCTTAATTGATTTAATATACAAAAAAGTTAAACTTAATTTACAGATCCATAATATCTATGAAAGTTTCTCCTGATTTCATCTAACTGATGACAATGTATGCTAAATAAAGGACATTAATGAGAACTACATCAATCGATGTATTTCTCTGCATTATATTCACACATTTAGTGTAATAATTTACAAAAGCATAATAATAAGAAAAATTTCATTGTTATTTTCACTGTTCAACCCCAATTCTTTATTCTTAAATATAATAATCATAATGAGATTAGAGGAATTTGGAATTTTTCTGAGATTTTAAAGATTCAAAAGTATTGCTTATGTTTAGTATAATCTTTTGGNATTATTTCTCAGTAAATAAATATAACTTTAATATATGACATTGAGTAATTAGCTGATTTTGCCTGAATGAGAGAATTATTCAATATGAATGAAAAATCATTTTTGATTTAAAAACATTATATCTTCTATGCAACCTATATTTGAATTTTTCAGATACACAAAGATTTGAAATGTTCAGGCTCCAAATTATTTCCTTTAATCATTGCTATAATTCTCCAAAAATTTGGAGAATTTAGTCATTTATGTGAATGAAAAATCTTTTTTGATTTAAAAACATTATATCTTCTATGCAACCTATATTTGAATTTTTCAGATACACAAAGATTTGAAATGTTCAGGCTTCATATTATTTCCTTTAATGATTGCTATAATTCTACAAATTCTTCATAAATGTTATAAAATGTTTTTCGTCATAAATGACAAAAATTTGGAGAATTTGGTCATTTATGTCTATCAAATATCTTTGTTACTTCTGTAAAGTTAGTCAATCATGTAACATCACCATGCTATTAATACTGTGCAAATTTTACTTCAAACTCTTAAATCTTATAATCAACATAAAAATGTAGCTGAATTTGTACATAACACAATAGTTATTTAAAGTAATTATGCAGCCCAGTATATAGTTCAAAAACAGATCCTAATGGCATTAATTTCAAAAATGTGAAACAGAAGAATAAATGCTGCTCATTATTACTAAAGCATTTAGATAATTATTGTGCTTAGTTGTGACAAATAAAAATGCTTACTTACCCTTTCTTAGGGTGTAAAGTTATTCCCCTAGGCATTTCAACTACATTTAAATCCAAAATGGTTCTGCGCATTCTGTCCATGCCAACTACATCTGTTTTGATCACCTCTATCTTTTTCCGTCTTGGATCAACAAAAAATAGCAGGTTGCTGATGTAATCAAATGCTAAATCTTCTACTGTATGAAGATCTGTGGAAATTAGTTTTTCAGGCAGCATTTTCTCTGGAGAAAAACACTGTCTCTAGAAAAGAAAAATGTGAATCTTTTTAGTAATTTTTATTTGTCAAGCAATATATTAAACAAAACTCAACAGTGCCTTCTTCTAACTCATTAAATTTCATTTATTATGATGATATTCCTAATTATACTACTCTTTCTATTTTTCTTGCACCAGAGCTATCAATATTTAATCTCATATTTTACTAAAAATAGCTCTAGATGTGCTAGGAGAGCAATAGTGACTAGAGTATAAAAAGAGCAGAATTAATAATTAGATTTCATGTTTCTATGTACAACATATTTAATGATAAAGTGAAATCAATTTTTAAGGGAAAAACAACGGTTGAAATAAGTCAACCATAATTTTGAGGGAAAATCAGCCTTAGAATTATTTGGTGAATGACAATTGCTTACTACTACTGACATGTGATATGTATAATCATACCCATGTCTTTTGAAAGCAATTGTCTTGGCTTACAGAATTTTCAGTATTGAAGAGGATTAATTGATAAACATACCAATTAATGACTATGCACATCATCACATCATTTCCCCATCAATGACTTTGACAACTTTTCTCTAACACCAACAAAATTTTTTACCAGTGTTGAACTTTTTATACATAATTCATATGTTTCGCTGATTAACTAAGGGGAGAAATGAAGTTTAATTCTAATATTTTGAGGGTATACTTTTTTAATGATTTAAAATTTGCTTCTGGGAGAGATATTTAAAGAAAAATGGCAAGGTTGCTGAAAGACAACGTGGATGGTTAAAGGGTTAAATAATATTTCCCAACTAAACTATGCAATCTATGCAAACTACTCAATTTTTATGATTGACTAAAGGGTTAAAATAATTTTTCAAAGTCTAGCTTGGTCAAAACTCTCCCTGTGCGGCAATTTACATTAATTTGGCAAAGCAAAATAAATCTATAGTGTAGTGCCTATATATATTGATGTTGAAAATCAAAATTGCAGTAGTAACATCTATTACTCACCTAAAATATTGCATTATTTATTTATTATATTTAAAATCAAAATCGTGGTATTATTGCATTGGTGTCACCATCAAAACTTTTTGTAAAGAAGATTTTTGGGAAAAAGAGCTCTCTACTTCCAAACATGCTTTTTGATTTACGTCACCATCACCTTGCCAGTGAGAAGCACTAGGATATTTAAAAATATGTTACTAAAATGCAGAAGTTCCTTATATTAAACAAATTCATCCTTGATAATGCATGATTAGTATAATATTAGATATTTTCAAGAAAATGAGGAAGTTTGTGAAGCATATCAATGAATTCAATAAAGGGTAACTAGAATAGCTTTGATTAAGATAATATCATTTTATTATTTGGATTTATACTTTTTAGAAATTGATGATAAACATACTGATTATTAAAAAATATATGAGGAATAAATCATCCTTAACTGATTAAAATTTCATGGTTTGAAATCGTAATTTAGTCTTATAAAAGTCATCACTCTATTTTATTTACTTGGGGCTGATTCCAGTTGATATTTCTTTATTAATTTTAAAACTGCTGATTACACTAAAATAGGTATGTGCATACCAATTCATTACGTATATGTTATATCTATCAGGCAGGGAAAGAAAAACTTTTTACAAAAATAAAGTAAAAACAAAACTTACCCAAATGATATGGTCTCCATTGTCAAACCAGAATATGCACTTGTTTAGAGAGTCAAATTCAATGGCAATTACATGATTAAGATCACCCAGGGGAATAATCTGACGTTTCTTCTCTGCCAGTGAAATTTTAGATATATTCTTCCTCTCAGAAACAAGTAGGAATTCTTCATGTATGCTAAATAAGTAGTTGTTCAAGTTACATCTTTATTTCCTGGAAATACTAACATACCTTTTTAATTGTAAAAGTAAACTGTTACTTAATTGATTGATTACAAACTCACAATAATGAATAACGTTCATAAGTTCAGGTACCACTGTATTTGAATTAGACCCTTCATTTATTAATTGCAAGGCATTATTCATGGAAAGAATATTTAAAACTTATGTAAGTACTAAGAACCATAAGAATTCAGTCTGTGAAGTATTCAGCCCAAAGGCCAGTTGGTAACTAAACCACCAACATTAGCAACCAAGAGATATGGGAAGGGTATGAGGTGCACTTGCCGAGGTGAGGTATTTCGACATTACCTCCCCCAATATGTCAAAATGTTACATGTGAAAAGAGTCTACTTAAGGCAAAATGACCCCTTGAATGATACTTTTCATAGCATTCAATAAGATGAAAGCAGGGTAAATGCCATTACTTAGCACATCACTCAATCCTCAGCAGCTTACATATCAATGTAAACATGATAAATGTAGGCTGTTATCTTTCTTTCTATCTGCAGTAATTACAACTATGTATTGCTATTTACATATATTTCTACCATTAAAAATTAATGTCTGTATCTGTATATAAATTGTGTTCTGTTTTTTAAATAGCTGATTTCTATATATTCTCTCTTCTTTGGAGTTTCATTGAGTGAGGTTGAAAAGAAATTAAAAAACTTCCCCCCATATTCACCCAAGAAGTACTTAGGAGATTATCCTAATGTCTGACTAATATATATTTCAATAAAACTTACCATAGGAAATCCTTTTTTTGACATTTGCAATCTTCAGTTGCAGCAGCATTGTCAAAATCCCAGCCATTTAAACAATTGGAATTAATGATTCTCCTCAGGTAAACATTCTTCTTTCCCAAGAAACATGGTATTCTTGGGTCATCATCAACACTTGGAGACCAGTAAGCATAATCTTCTTTTGTGCATTTCCGACCTGCAGAGACAAGATCATAACTCATACTTCATATTCTTCTAAGGTAATCGCTACTTTAAAATTGCTACAATGGATGCAAAGCTTAAGTAAACGATAGAAATTAAAATGTAGTGTAATCAGTAAGTACATAGAGATAAATACCTTTATTTTAATTTTAAATGATCAAATCAAATTTTTAGGAATTAAATAGTGAAATGAATCAATTTCAGGAACAAAATTAAAAACAATACTAGAAATTTATACATGTAAAACATGACATATCTTCATGTTCTAAGATTCTGACATAATGCCATCATACCTATAAAACTGACTCTTTAAATCTAAAATCATTAACTAATTAAAAAACCATGTATAGATATCAATACAATACTCACTAAATAAATATTGCAGATTTGCCTTCACCATGAATAACTGATTTGTGGTCTTTTCTGTCCCAAAGATATAAAAAACTGTACTTTTCTCCCCCAATTCTGTCATAAGACCATAAACATGTAAATCATGCTGAAAGAGCTGAAGGGACTGCCATGTTTGTCCTTCATTAATTGAATACATTACATCTCTTGTTTGCTCTTTTGAACTATAGCTTTTTACAACAACCAAAACTCCCCCATAATCACCAATGCTGAATATATATTGTCCTTCTAATACCTGAAAGGAAGAGAATAAACAGCCTAACTGATAATTATTGCTTGATAAGAATTTTTCAATAGTATAGTTGTAATAATTTGTAACAGCTAATTGATGTTCTAAAAAAATTTCAACCATCATCAAGTGCTCATCCTTATTTAATGAAGTAGTCTATGGAGGTTGATACCCAATTTACTTTCTTTCCTGATCATTGAATAGAAATATTTCTTTCATCAATTACAAAGGAATCACTAGAAAATATAACAAAAATATGGTTTTTGTGCATATGAAATTAAAATGAGAATTAAATGAGATCTTAAGTCAATATAAGATGCCATCTCAACATATTCAATGACAGAATAACTAAACATTCTGACCTTATGGAATATGTTGGGAATCATTAAATTAATTAACTAATCATAGCCAATTGTGATAACATTACACTTCTGCTTAGAAATGAGCATTGGCAATCCTTGCATAAAGTAAAGACACACATAAATCTCTTTCTAAAATATAAATTTAATTAAATTTCATTTATTATGATGATATTCCTAATCATACTACTCTTTCTATTTTTCTTGCACCAGAGCTATCAATGTTTAATCTCATATTTTACTAAAAATAGCTCTAGATGTGCTAGGAGAGCAATAGTGACTAGAGTATAAAAAGAGCAGAATTAATAATTAGATTTCATGTTTCTATGTACAACATATTTAATGATAAAGTGAAATCAATTTTTAAGGGAAAAACAACGGTTGAAATAAGTCAACCATAATTTTGAGGGAAAATCAGCCTTAGAATTATTTGGTGAATGACAATTGCTTACTACTACTGACATGTGATATGTATAATCATACCCATGTCTTTTGAAAGCAATTGTCTTGGCTTACAGAATTTTCAGTATTGAAGAGGATTAATTGATAAACATACCAATTAATGACTATGCACATCATCACATCATTTCCCCATCAATGACTTTGACAACTTTTCTCTAACACCAACAAAATTTTTTACCAGTGTTGAACTTTTTATACATAATTCATATGTTTCGCTGATTAACTAAGGGGAGAAATGAAGTTTAATTCTAATATTTTGAGGGTATACTTTTTTAATGATTTAAAATTTGCTTCTGGGAGAGATATTTAAAGAAAAATGGCAAGGTTGCTGAAAGACAACGTGGATGGTTAAAGGGTTAAATAATATTTCCCAACTAAACTATGCAATCTATGCAAACTACTCAATTTTTATGATTGACTAAAGGGTTAAAATAATTTTTCAAAGTCTAGCTTGGTCAAAACTCTCCCTGTGCGGCAATTTACATTAATTTGGCAAAGCAAAATAAATCTATAGTGTAGTGCCTATATATATTGATGTTGAAAATCAAAATTGCAGTAGTAACATCTATTACTCACCTAAAATATTGCATTATTTATTTATTATATTTAAAATCAAAATCGTGGTATTATTGCATTGGTGTCACCATCAAAACTTTTTGTAAAGAAGATTTTTGGGAAAAAGAGCTCTCTACTTCCAAACATGCTTTTTGATTTACGTCACCATCACCTTGCCAGTGAGAAGCACTAGGATATTTAAAAATATGTTACTAAAATGCAGAAGTTCCTTATATTAAACAAATTCATCCTTGATAATGCATGATTAGTATAATATTAGATATTTTCAAGAAAATGAGGAAGTTTGTGAAGCATATCAATGAATTCAATAAAGGGTAACTAGAATAGCTTTGATTAAGATAATATCATTTTATTATTTGGATTTATACTTTTTAGAAATTGATGATAAACATACTGATTATTAAAAAATATATGAGGAATAAATCATCCTTAACTGATTAAAATTTCATGGTTTGAAATCGTAATTTAGTCTTATAAAAGTCATCACTCTATTTTATTTACTTGGGGCTGATTCCAGTTGATATTTCTTTATTAATTTTAAAACTGCTGATTACACTAAAATAGGTATGTGCATACCAATTCATTACGTATATGTTATATCTATCAGGCAGGGAAAGAAAAACTTTTTACAAAAATAAAGTAAAAACAAAACTTACCCAAATGATATGGTCTCCATTGTCAAACCAGAATATGCACTTGTTTAGAGAGTCAAATTCAATGGCAATTACATGATTAAGATCACCCAGGGGAATAATCTGACGTTTCTTCTCTGCCAGTGAAATTTTAGATATATTCTTCCTCTCAGAAACAAGTAGAAATTCTTCATGTATGCTAAATAAGTAGTTGTTCAAGTTACATCTTTATTTCCTGGAAATACTAACATACCTTTTTAATTGTAAAAGTAAACTGTTACTTAATTGATTGATTACAAACTCACNATCCATTTCAGGGATTTTACCTTTTCTATGATGTCTGTCACTCCTGTTATCTTCCTAACCCAGGTGTTGCGTTTCCTGTCTCTTCTTGTGATTCCAAGCATACAAGGTTCCATACTTCTTTGTGTAGTCTGAAGTCGCTGGGTTATTGCTGCATTTAACACCCATGTTTCACTTCCATATGTCAAAACTGGTAGAATGCATTGGTCGAAGACCTTTCTCTTCAGGACCATGGAATTTTTGACTTCAGAATATGAGTGTTTCTTCCAAAGGCACTCCATCCTAGTTTCATTCAGCGATTCACTTCATTGATCCTGCTTTTCTCTCCTGTCATAACCA
This sequence comes from Ladona fulva, assembly GCA_000376725.2. NCBI lineage: Eukaryota > Metazoa > Arthropoda > Insecta > Odonata > Libellulidae > Ladona > Ladona fulva. The sequence continues at coordinate 81,409 of KZ309550.1, forward strand.
GTTGTCCCAGGTAAGTGTGCTCTGAACGAACATCAAGGGGTACCTCTTGTAGTAGGATTGGTGCTTGTGCTGCAAAAGAATTATACATTACCTTAGTTTTTGATAAGTTTATCCTTAGTCCTATTTTCTGCCCAGCCGTGTTCAGTTGAAGTCTTGTTGCTAGATCTTCACCGTTGGTTGCGAAGAGTACTATATCATCTGCGAAATGCAAATGATTCGTGAATTCTCCATTGATCTATAGGCCTCTTTCCTCCCAGTCTAAGGTTTTAAAAACTTCTTCCAGAACAGCTGTAAAAAGAATAGGTGAAAGGCAGTTGCCTTGTCTCACTCCCTTCTCAATCCAGAATTCCTCTGTTTCTTCATGCAGCATTACAGAGGCCATGGCATCCTTGTAGTTGCTGCATAAAAGTTGGATGTACTTGGCATCTATTCCTTGTTTTCCCAGTGCTTCGTGTGGAGGAGGTACTTACCAAGTCAAAGGCCTGGGCATAGTCTATGAAGCAGAGTACTGTGGCATCTCGAATTCGTTCATTCTGCTTATTATTTCTTGCAGCATGCGGATGTGATCCATAGTGCTGAATCCCTTGCAAAATCCAGCTTGTTCTTTGGGCTGGGCAGCTGCCAGGGACGTCTTCAGATGTGCTGCTATTACTCTCATGAACGTTTTGTAAATAACAGGAAGGAGGTTGATGGGACGGTAGTTCTTCAAATCTTCCTTGCTTCCTTTCTTGTGCAAAAGGACAATCTTTGCATAGTTCCATTCCTTCGGAATTCTCCCTTGTCTAAGGCAATTAGTGAGTAACTGTGCTAGGAAGGGAGAAATTTCTGTAACACCAAGTTTCAGATATTCTGTAAAACTCCATCAGCTCCTCCTGCCTTTCCATTCTTCATCTTCTTGATGGCCTCTGTTACTTCTTCTGAGAGAACAGAGGGGGGATTTTCTGAGTTTTGTGTCTCTTCTTGGTTTGCCTCTTCGAAATGTTCTTTCTTCTTGTATAATTTGGTGAAGTATTCGGCTACTGTCCTCAGTATTGCTTGTCTATTGGAAGTTGTTGTGCCATCTTCTTTCTGGACAACCAAGATTTGTTTCTTTCCCATTGCTAGGCATTTTCTGACTCTCTTCATGCTCTTGTTGTTCTCTATAGTCTCTTGCACAATTCTTTCATTAAAATTCCTCACATCTTTCTTCATTGCCACTTTGATAGACTTGCATAGCTCGACATATTCAATATTTTCTTTTGGCAAGTCTGAGTGCTTCAGTTGCTTTCGCTGTTTCATCATTTTCCTGGTTCTGTCGCTGAACTTCATATCCTTTGGTCTTTTTGGTGTACTTGCTACTTCTTCTGCCACTGCTTTCATGACTTCTATGACTTTGGCTTCCAGTTCTACTTCNGAATAAATTATGTTTTATTTTAGGTAATATTAATAAGTAAATCAATTACTTGTTTGTAAAACATGTACACATTGAGCTTTTTAAAAGAGGCATTAGGTTTAGGGCCTACCTGGAACCAGCTAAGGCCAGCATCTCTACTCATAAACACCCCCATTTTTCCTTCAAGCGACTTCCCAATTGTCCCAGATGCAATGAGAATTCCTGGAGCAGATTTTGAGGAAAATATGGGGGTGGCTTTAGACATTGGATATAACTCACTGAGCTGCTGACCCAAGTTCAAAGAGCATCCTTCAGACTGCAGAATAGGTATAAACAGAATTTAGAAAGTAATTTCAGTAGAAAATGTAATGGATATAATATGGAGAAATTGCTTCATGAACATTAGCCTCAAATAAAAGTATGAATGGAGAGTATTATATTTTTATGTTGTGACTCCTAGAATACAATGAAAGTTTTTCAAAGTTTTCGAATGTGTTTATGAGTGAAAATATTCTTGAATTAGTGTAAAGATTGGTGTAAAAAGAAAGGCTCTGAAATAAATTGTATTGAAATATGAAGTAGCTAAAAATGAATCAGAAAACTTTTAATAATACAGTAACTTTATACTCACTCTCGTTGAGCTTCTCATCGGTAATGCGGGTTGCATACAAGGTGGTAAGATTTATGTGTAACTGGGTGTACCTATCTAAGAATAGAAAATTTTAACTTGATCAAAATCTTTCATACTTAATTCCATTTTTGGAATGTAGTTAACTTTACCTATAATCTGCCTTCTTGCCTTGGAATTAGTTCAGTTTTGTTGCTTATATTTATCCAAGGATAAACAGATATGAAAAATAGCAACATGATTAGGACTCAAACCTAAATCTCCCACTTTCCAGGCAGCTATTAGACATGCAATCTTTCATAATTATGTACAATTGTCTTCCACAAGTTGCAGATCATGGCAGAAACTTGATAACAAGTCTATTCAGGTGTAATTAAGGTTCTATGTCACTGTTGTCTTAGGGAAATCTCTTTAAACTCAACATTTCAGAAACAAAGCAAAATCCTCAGTCTCTCTTCTAAATTGCACTCTGGATTGCTGTGTAAATTTGTTTTATCCTCATCCCATGCCTGATGGGGGCTATAGAGGTCCATTAAAACTAAGGATCATTTCTACTGTATCTGTAATTCAACAACTGTGACTTCAAAAAAAGTTAATTTTGTAAGTTCTATAGTTCAATTAATTCAAGCACAAATACAAATTCTCATGCAGACACATATCCAAAGACAGGTGATTCTCAACTTATGATTGATGAGACTTACAACTACTCATTCTAACAACAAACAACAAATGTGTGTGTTTGCCTAAACAAAAGAACCGATTACCTAATAACTTCAAAACAATTGTAGATAATAAATATTGTTTATGTTATTTCATCAGTTTCTTTTATAACAACCATAAAATAGATGAATGAACGAAGTGTGCACACATATATTTTAGTTTNCACTCCTGTTACTTCATCTTGAAATTTGCGATCGAGAACTAGCGTTTTACCCCCAGTATTGACATTCTGAATTTTATACAATGTTTTAGACGTAAAACCATCTCTATCTGGCCGAGCGCTGGAGATTTCCCAAGCGAAAAGAAAAACTATTACCGATAATATTCTACTACAGCGCTCACTGTCCATGGAATCGAAACGACCGACACAGCTTCCTAAGACTGAAAAGCCGAGATCCAACTGAAAACAGGAAAGAACGCACGACCGGATAACTCCTTCGCGTGGTCGAGTTCGGAGAACTATGCATGAGACGTTTCAATTCTCATTCAAACCTGCCCGTTTTCCTGTTCTTAGACGGGAAGGTAAGAGATTGGTTCCTTTCAGATCACGTGCTGCGAAGGTCAGCTCATCTGAGGTGGTCCATTGAAGTTGGGGATTTCCCATTCGAGGACAACGCCTTTTCATTGTAATTCATTTACTCAAACACAGACGGTGATGATTCGATAGCTCGCCGAGAGATTACATTCCATAATGTTAGAAAACTTACTAAGTCTAAAACTTCTGGAGTTAGTTAGGAAAGATGTCACGTTCTCGCAAGAGATGTGTTACTGATCTAACAAGTATTTAGATTTATACCCCAAACTAACCACCAGTGGTGTATGGCAAGGGTGTATTAAAACCTTACCTAATCTACCTTATGAGCTCATCTGATGCTTTGCGGAGTGAACGAAAAGCTTTCCTCAATAATGCGTCTTCAAAAAATCATTAAACATAAATTTATGGAGTTTTCAATTTTATTATTCCTTGAAACCTTAATTTAAGAACAACCAATAACAAAATGTTGGGGATATGAAAATATTCTATTTACACCCTATTCTGGGGAAATGTCGAATTAAAGGGATATCTTACTAAATAATAATAATGATAGGTGTATTTAAAATATGCAAAGAAATATCGAACGCGTAAAATAAAAAAAAACTGATTTACGACTAACTAAGGAATTATGGAAATGATATGGAATAAAAAATAATCGGAGAGACTATCTATACCAAACAATTTCGATTTATTTCAGGGGGTATAATTCTTGCTAATAATAAGAGTTATAAACAGGACTGGCCATGTATCTAGGAGGCCCGAGTGAAACATTTCCACATGGACCCCTTAGTCCCATGTTTTCTATGTCCACGTGGTGCGTACAGAGCCGGTGTAGGAGGCACGGAGCACTTAACCGGTAGGGAGCGTGTTTGGAAAGAAGCAGAAGAATCTGGGTAAAGATACTGAGAATTTTATGTTATCATCATCTACTGTCTCAGAAACATACAGGTTAACAAACCAGTCATCGTTTTGATGGACTGCAATGAAAATTTTCTCATCAGAAACTTCAATAATGTTGTACCGCAACCTTTCTGGCTCTATTGGAAATTCTGCCTTTACAAAAGGTTGTCTGTTCTTGGATATATATAGATCCAAATCCATCTGTAAATGAGAAAAATCTATTAAGTCACAAAAATATTTTATTAGCTAGTAACAGATGTGAGAGTTAAAGAACAAAATTTAAAGGTACCTTGACAGAAATTTTAGTTGCAAAAATAAAATTTTTCTGAACTTCAAAGTCTACTACATCTTCGATTATTACATTTAACTTGGGATCATTTTGAAA